>PVIY010042080.1:0-21200 GCA_004026745.1 Myrmecophaga tridactyla
GAGAGGTTATCCTGGAGGTTATTCTTATGCATCAAGTAGATATCATCTTGTTATTCAGGATGTAATGGAGAGGCTGGAGGGAACTGCCTGAAAATGTAGAGCTGTGTCCCAGTAGCCATGTTTCTTGATGATGATTGAATAATGATATAGCTTTCACAATGTGACTGTGTGATCATGAAAACCTTGCGCCTGATGCTCCTTTTATCTACCTTGTCAACAAAGGAGTAGAACATATGGAATAAAAATAAATAATAGGGGGAACAAATGCTAAAATAAATTTAGTTTAAATGCTAGTGATCAATGAAAGCAAGGGGTAAGGGGTATGGTAGATATAATCTTTTTTTTTCTGTCCTTTGTTCATTTTATTTCTTTTTCTATTGTCTTTTTATTTCTTTTTCTGAATTAATGCAAATGTTCTAAGAAACGATGAATATGCAACTAAGTGATGATATTGTGAATTACTGATTATGTATGTTGTTTTATTTTGTTTCTTTATTTTTTTAATTAATAAATAAATTTTTTTTAAATGTTTAATGAATTGACTGATTGACCAAGAGGACAAACAAGGTGATCAGCCAAGTTTGGTTGTCTTTGTACCTTTCCTAGGAATTCCTTTTTTCCATCTCTGGGTACCATTTTCCTTTCCCTACTTCCGCATATTCCCCAGCCTGGCACTTGATCCCCTCTTGGAATACCCTTCATAAGTGACCCTGCCACCAGTTCAATCCTATCCAGGAGGAGAAAAGGATAAAGATACTACTCGATTTTTTACCTGATTCTGTTGCAGGATGGCTTCAATTATCAGAGCCAGTCAAATATTTACAGAAGACCCTTTTACTTCATCAGAAACTTCTCTGTTGGGTGCCTCTGGCTGCAACTTCAGTGAAGGGAGCAGTGTCTCACCTGCCATAGGTCCCTCTCCCCTGATTTTCATGTTTATTCTCCACACACAGTCTCTTCCAAGAAATGCTTTTAGCTAGGACTTCAAATTGCCGTAGAAAGCTCTTTCTGCTATGTGGACCATAGCTGGTCTACAAGGAACCCTCACAAATCTTTTAACCCACAGCTGGAGGGGCGAACACTTATTTCCCAAGCATAGCAACTTTTGTTCACTCTCCCAAAAAGCAGCTCACAATTAGGCTCTCCTGCACTTAAAATCTTTTGGGTAGGAATCAGTCCCAACTCAGACTCTGTCTCCCAAAATCCAGGATATATATCTCAAGTTCTGGGAGTGACTCCACTGATGCCCCCTCTCTCCAGGCTTGAGATAAGGGAGGCAAAAATCCCCTAGCCTACCTCCTCAGAAAGAAGATAGTGAAATACCAACATGACAATTTCTCACCTAAGAAATATTTTCACAAATCCTCTCTACTTTTCAGTCTTTGTACCTATTTATATCCTTAATAGGGTTGATCAACCTTCCCAGTTTGCCTGGGACTATCCCAGGAAAATGTTGCATCCCAGTCCCAGGCAAAGTGTGATAGTTGGTAATCCTATCTATGAATGAAAAGGTCCAAGGTCATGAAACCAGTTTTTGTTCACATGCTTCAAAAATACACATTTTTATATGGCACTTCACTTCAGTATGCAGCACCAATTTTATTTTATATCGTCTCAAAATTTCAATGTTAACATTCTATTATTTATATACGTAAACACACATACATAGATGCCAGATAGAATTGTTGTGATTATCCCCATTTACATAAGAGTCAAGGAGCCTTCAGGATTCAATAAAATGCTCAAATTCTCAGTGTTGGTGAGAATGTGGAGCAACTAGAATTCTCATATATTGCACATGGGAAGGCATAATGGTACATTTGGAAAACCGTTTGGCAGTTTCTTATAAAGTTAAGCATACATTTCCCATATGACCCAGCAAGTCAATCTCGAGGAATTCACTCGAGAGGAATCAAAACATTTGTCCACACAAGGTTTTTGCATAAATATTGATGGCAGCTTCGTTCTGTAATAACAAAACTGAAAACTGCCTAAATATTCATTAACAGATGAATAAACAAATTCTGGTATGTTCATGCATTGGCATACTACTTGGAAATAAAAGGAAACAAAACCAAATTAATATATTCAACATCATGGATGAATCTCAAAAACATGCAGCTGAGCCAAAAAAGCCAGACACAAAAGACTATATAATACATTATGAAACTCTAGTCAAATGTAATCTCTGCTGATAGAAAGCAGACCAGTGGTTGCCTGGGACCAGGAGTGGGGAAAGGAGATTAACTGGGAAGGGGCGAAAGGAAGTATCTGGGGGTGATGGATATGGACTATATCTTGATTGTCAGGATGGTTGTTTACATTTCACAAAACTCACCAAATTGTATATCTAAAATTATGCCTCAGTAAATTTATTTTTAAAACCACACCAACAGAGGTGGGTGGACAGACAGAATAGCAACAAGAATTTAAGTGATTACCTGTGGGTTAGGGAACAGGAAAAGACAGGAGGAGAAAATAAGGGACTTTTAAAAATAAGCCTTATAATGCTATTTTTGCCTTTAAAGCTATTTTGCATGTAATAATTGAATAAAAACACAACTCATTTATTTTAAGGTGTCATTTTCCAGAGTGTTGCAAAATTAATTTCAATAAAGTCAATTTTTCAATCCTCACCATCCTTCATTTTCCCTTCCCCCACAATCCTTTCTAAGGGAAGTCACTGCCATGATATTGTCTCCTATTCCTGCCCACATGGGCCCTATTAATCTAGGGACTCTGCTGTAGTCATGCCAGGCACAAAGAAGTCAGAACTATTTTGCTGTGTGTGTACCCTGCTGGGGCACAGGAATATCTGCCTAGTTTTATAGACATGCTCCCCTCTTTGAGGTCTTGATAGCTCCCTGGGATCCTGCCCTGCCAAAAGCAAGGCATTAGGATCCATCTATTCAGAACTCACTGATATGTCTGATGTTAGTGTGTCTCCTTGGTCTCTGCCCTCCCTAACCCAGAAATTCATTTCTAAATGGGGAGGGAAAGATCCTTCTCTTGATTTTGTGCTTCCTCACTCTCATTCTTGTTGTCCAAGGCATGTAGTATGATCACCTTAGTAAGTATGGACTTTTGGAAATCAAAACCAGTGTTCTAGTTTGCTAGCTGCTGGAATGCAGCACACCAGAGATGGATTGGCTTTCAATAAGAGGGGATTTATTTCATTAGTTCTTCAGAGGAAAGGCAGCTAACTTTCCACTGAGGTTCCTTCTTACGTGGGAAGGCACAGGGTGATCTCTGCTGGCCTTTTCTCCAGGCCTCTGTGTCCCAACAACTTTCCCCGGGGTGATTTCTTTTTGCATCTCCAAAGGCCTGGGCTAAGCTGCGAGTGCTGAGATGAGGTATGCTGAGTTGCTTGGCTGTGCTGTGTTGTGCTCTCTCATTTAAGCACCAGCCAATTAAATCAAACATCATTCATTACAACAGGCACACCTCCTAGCTGACTGCAGATGTAATGAGCAACAGATGAGGTTCACGTACCATTGGCTCATGTCCACAGCAACAGAACTAGGTGACTTCACCTGGCCAAGTTGACAACTGAATCTAACTACCACAACCAGCGAGGCATTTTTCTCTTTTCCTTCCTGCCTGAAGCAGAGAATACAAAACTAACCACAATTTGCTTGAATTAGAGTGAAGGGAAAGGTAGAAATATGGGGAAAATTGGTGAAATCAGAAAAATATTGTACAATCAAAAAATTTTTAAGGGGAGACATGATCAGATTGGCATTTTAAAAATTGCTCTGGCTTCTATAAGGAATATAGGTGGGAGATGCTCAGGAAAAGGAGAGAAAAGACCAGTCTGGAGATGATTGCAGTAGTAAGAATGGAGTAGCTAGTGGAATGGAAAGAAAGAAATCAATTAAAGAGATAAATCTGCTGCTCTTAACCACTATGCCAAATTACTTCCAAATAAATAGCTCTCATAAACTCATTAGCCTTAACATTTATTGGAGAGTTAGGTTGCTGGATTCTGATGATCAAGAGTATTAGAATTTTTAAAAAGTACTTTTCCTTAATAGTGTGGGGCAAATCATAAGGGCAGGACTAAGGGTATATTTATTCCTTACAGCTCTAAGAATAAAACTGAGCCTCATATGGTTAAAATTACTCGCCCAAGGTCTCACAGCTAGCAATTGGTAGAACTGGGATTCTAATGCCTAATAAAAATATCTCAATGACAGCTTTTGCAGGTCAGCAACTGGCTGGTGGAGGTGATATAGTTGGGTGGAGAACTAAACCTCTATGCCTTATTCTTAACATTTCTTCATTGATAAATTATAGGACAAGGGGTGGTGAAATATAGGCATCATGACAAAGACCTACTCTTGGGTCTTGCTACTACTTAGAGTGATCAAGCAGGGGACTGATCACACAGCATCATACAGAAAGAAATGTTACTGAGTGATTATTGCTTCTTAATGAATTGGACATTTAGAGTTTAGGTATCACCTTTTAGTCTTCTGCCATGTAACAGCCAGATCAATGTAAAAATAAAATAAATATCAAGGCGATTGGTCATAGGGTCATAGGGTTGGATTTCTTGGACTTTGGAAACCATGGTGTGTTAGATGCTGTGCTATGGAGAGCCTTTAGAGTGTGTGGTAGAGTGTGCTGTGAAGGAGGAACTTGCAGCATTTACAGTGAAATAGGGTCAGCAGTCTGCAAGATCCTCCTAACAGGATAGGTATGCTTCTCCTCATTCAAAAAGAAGTAAAGGACTTTTGAGAAGATGACTGAATAGAGTAGCTTGAGATTGGCCCTGCTTCATGGAAAAGTTAGAGAAGGGACAAGAGGGTGACTGAGGTGGCGACTCTGGAGCACAGCTGACCTGGGAGCGCCTTCTGCACCACAAAGGGCAGCCCTAGTTTCAGCGGCCGAGGAACTGAGAGGCAGAAAGCTGGAGCCTGGCATGGAGGCATGGAGCCTTCAGGAGTGCACAGACAGGAGCCAGTAACCAGGAAGTAAGCCAGACCATCTTCCTTGGGTGCACTACCCTCACCAGTGCAGCCCCATGACCAGTGACTCACCCCACTCTCCATGCACCTGAGCCCTGTCACCCTCGTCCATTCCCTGCACTCCAGGCACCCCCACCCCACCAGCTCCCAGTGCATGTACCTGCCACACATTCCCACCCCAAGTGCAGCTAAAATTCACCTCTCCTGCTTCCTCCCAAGCACTGCCTCCCCCTCCCTGTTCCCTGCAGGCTGTTGCCAGTACATAAAGGCTACAGGCACTAACTTCCATACCCAGGCTACCCCTGCCCCACTGCCCATAGTGTTGCACACCTTCAGCCCCCCCCCCACCCCTTGAGCTCTGTGCATCAGTTTACTGCACTCCTAGACCCGTGCATGCACACGGGCCCCCAATCACATCAATCAGCTCTGGGAACCTCAGTTTAGAAGAGCACATGGACATGGCACTCAGCCACACATCCCAGCTCTGAGAAAGTGCTGACCTGTGCAGCCGAGTCACATCTCTCTCCAATCCACAAAGGCATAACACCAACCTGTGGCCACAGCTCTACACATGTGCACAAAGGGCCCCATGCCTTAGACCAGCACACACCAGGGTTATGCCCCCCAGAATGGTGCACCCACTTAGCTATATCCTCCTTGGCTGCTGGGAGCCCACATTCACAAGCATCAGTGTAACACCCCCAAACTGCGCCTATGCCTACCCTGAAACAAATCATGGCACTGAGTGCCCCACCCTGTACCCTGCTCCCTGCTGTACAACCATCCCACAGACACAAGGCCTTAGACTCCTGAAAGAAATCAACTCCCAAAGTAAATCAATCAAGATTTTTACATGCCATGAACACAGCAGAAGATCACTAAGCATATCATAATGCAGATAGATATAGCCCTGCGTAATGACCAAATTAAAACACCAGAGGAGACACACACATTGGAATAATTAATCAAAGATGTTCATACAGCTCTACTTAATAAAATAAGTGGGAAAGCAAATGACATAAAGGAGATCAAGTAGACAGTAGAAGAGCATAAAGAGGAATTTGAAAGAATAAATAAAAAATAGTGGATATCACAGAGATTAAAGACTCTGTTGACCAAATAAAATACATATGAAAGACACACAACCCCAGATTTGAATAGACAAAAGAAAGAATAAGTGATATAGAGGACAGGATAACTGACTTCGAAGACTAAAACAGCAAATGGCAAAAAAGATGGAAAAATTTGAATTGGATCTCAGGGAAATGATGGAAAAAAACAAAGCATGCAGGTATAAGAATCATTGGTGTCCCAGAAGGAGAAGAGATGAGTAAAGGGCTAGGAAGGGTAGTTTAGGAAATAATGAGGGAAAACTTCCTAACCATCATTAGGACATAAATATACAAGTCAAAGAAGCCCAACAAACTCCAAAGAGAATAAAACCAAATAATTCTTCCCCAAGACACATACCAATCACTTTGTCAAATCTTGAAGAGAAACAGAAAATCCTGAAAAAGGCAAGAGAAAAAAACTTACTACATAAAAGGGAAACCAAATAAGACTGAGTTCAGATTACACAATTAGAACCCTGGAAGCAAGAAGGCAGTGGTATGATATATTCAAGATCCTGAAAGAAAAAGACTTCCAGCCAAGAATTCTGTACCCAGCCAAATTGTCCTTCAAAACTGAGGGGGAGATTAAATTTTTCACAGACAAAGAAATCCTGAAAGAATTTGTCAACAAGAGACCAGCACTACAAGAAATACTAGAAGTAGTTCTGCTGGCTGAAAAAAAAGACAGGAGAGGGAGGTCTGGAGGAGGGACAGAATTGAAGACTACCACTAAGGGTAATTAAAAGAATACAAAGAGAAAGAGGGAAAAGAATATATAAGACTGACAAAATTAAAAAGATAAGATGGTGGATTCAAGAAACACCTTTTCAGTAATAACTTTGAATGGTAACAGATGAAACTTACCAATTAAAAGATACAGATTAGCAGAATGGATTAAGGAATGTATCTGGCTACATGCTGCTTACAAGAGACTCATCTAAGACACAAGGATAAAAATAGATTGAAAGTGGAAGGATGATTACTCAACTTGTAACCAAAAGAAAGCAGGAGTAGCTGTAGTGATATCAGACAAAATAGACTTTAAATATAAAGGCATCATAAGAGACAAAGAAGGACAGTATATACTAATTAAGCAGTCAATTCACCATGAACAATAACAATCACAAATGTTTATGCTCTCACTCAAGGAGCTCCAAAACACGTAAGACAGACATTGGTAAAACTGAAGGGAGTGATAGATGTTTCAACAATAATATTAGGAGACTTCAATACACCACTCTCCTCTGTAGATCAAACAACCAGGCAGAGGATGAACAAGGAAATACAGAAGTTAAATAACTTGATAAATGAATTAGACCTAACAGACATATATACATATATGTGCAGCACACCTGCACCCCAAAGAACAAGGACATGCATTCTTCTCTAGTGCTCATGGGACATTCTGCAGGATAGATCATATGCTGGGGCACAAAACAGGTCTTTATGAATTTAAAAACACTGAAATTACTCAAAGCACTTTCTCTGATCACAGTGGGATGAAACTGGATCTCAATAACCAACAAAGAATGAGAACATTCACAAATATATGGAGATTAAATAATACAGTCTTAAACAACCAATGGGTCAAAGAAGAAATTGCTGGAGAAATCAGTAGCTATTTGGAGATGAATGAAAATGAGAATATAACTTATCAGAACTTATGGGATGCAACAAAGGCTGTGCTGAGAGGGAAATTTATTGCCCTAAATGTCTATATTAAAAAACAAGAAAGAGCAAAAATCTAGGACTTAACAGCACACCTGGAGGAACTTGAAAAAGAACAGCAAACTAATCCCAAAACAAACAGAAGAAGAGAAACAACAAAGATTAAAGCAGAGATAAATGAATGGGAGAACAATAGAAAGAATTGATAAAACCAAAAGTTGTTTCAAAAATCAATACAATTGATGGGCCTCTAGCAAGACAGACAGAGAAAAAAAAGAGAGAGGATGCTGTTCTAGTTTGCTAGCTGCCAGAATGCAATATACCAGAAACAGAATGGCTTTTAAAAAGGGGAATTTAATCAGATGCTAGTTTACAGTTCTGAGGCCAAGAAAATGTCCCAATTAAACAAGTCTACAGAAATGTCCAATCAAAAGCATCCAGGGAAAGACACCTTGGTTCAAGAAGGACGATGAAGTTCAGGATTTCTCTCTCAAGTGAGAAGGCACATGGCGAACACAGTCACAGTTTCTCTCTCGGCTGGAAGGGCACCTGGCAAGCAAGGCATCATTTGCTAGCTTTCTCTCCTGGTTTCCTGTTTCATGAAACTCCCGGGGAGGCATTTTCCTTCTTCATCTCCAAGGTCGCTGGCTTGTGGGTTCTCTGCTTCGTGGTGCTGCAGTATTCTCTGCTCTCTCCAAATCTCTTTCATTCTCCAAAATGTTTCCTCTTTTATAGGACTCCAGAAAATTATCAAGACCCACCCAAATGAGTGGAGACATGCCGTCACCTAATCCAGCTTAACAACCACTCTTGATTAAATCACATCTCCAGGGAGATGATCTGATTACAGTTTCAAACATACAGTATTGAACAGGGATTATTCTGCCTTTACGAAATGGGATTTTGATAAAACATGGTTTTTCTAGGGGACATATATCCTTTCAAACCAGCACAGAGGCAAATAAACAAAATCAGAAATTAGAAGGGGTGCGTTACCATAAACCCTGAAGAAATAAAAGAAATCATAAGAGGATACTAGGAACAACTATATGCCAACAAACTAGACAACTTAGATGAAATGGACAAATCCCTGGAGACACATAAACAAGCTACATTGATTTAGGAAGAAATAGAAGATCTCAACAAACCAATCACAAGTAAAGAGATTCAATCAGTCATCAAAAATCTTCCTACAAAGAAAAACCTAGGGCCAGATGGCTTCACAGGGGAATTTTATCAAACATTCCAGAAAGAACTAATACCAATCCTGCTCAAAGTTTCCCAAAAAATTGAGGGAAAAGGAACTCTACCTAACTCATTTTTTGAAGCTAATAACATTTTAATACCAAAACCAGGTAAAGATGCTATAAGAAAGGAAAACTACAGACCAATCTCCCTAATGAACATAGATGCAAAAATTCTCAATAAAATATTAGCAAATTGAATCCAACAACACATTAAAAGAATTATACACCATGACCAAGAGGGATTCGTACCAGGAATGCAAGATGGTTCAACATAAGAAAATCAATTTTCTTGTTAATACAGCACATTAACAAATTGAAAAGGAAAACCACATGATCATCTCGATTGATACTGTAAAAGCATTTGACAAAATTCAGCATCTTTTCTGATGAAAACACTCCAAAAGATAGGAATCAGAGGTAACTACCTCAATATGATAAAGGGAATATATGAAAAACCGATAGCCAGCATCATATTCATTGGAGAGAGACTGAAAGCTTTCCTCCTAAGAGCAGGAACAAGACAAGGATGCCCACTGTCATTACTATTATTCAACATTGTGCCAGAAGTTCTAGCTAGAGCAATCAGGCAGGGCAAAGAAATAAAAAAGCATACAAATTGGAAAGGAAGAAGTAAAACACTCATTATTTGCAGAAGATATGATACTATGCTTGGAAAATCCTGAGAAATCTACGGCAAAGTTACTTGAGCTAATAAACAAATTCAGCAAGGTGGTGGGATATAAAATTAATGTGCAAAAATCAGTAAAAATCTATACTTAAGCAATGACCTAGCTGAGGAGTCAGTTAAGGAAAAAAATTCCATTCAAAATAGCAACTAAAAAAATTAAATACTTGACACACAGGGAGCACAGAGTAAGAAATAATTCCTTTTATCCTGTGTAGATTATTGTAATGCCTGGAAACATCCTAGAGCAGATAATCAAAACATATTGAGAGAAAGAATATGGACCTATTAAACCTTACCATCAGGGAATCCCCTGAGCTGTGTCAAACTTTAGGGAAACCTAAATCAATAGGCCAAACCTCATTACTCTTGTGAAGCTTATGTAGGTAGTGAAGAAGGTTAGAGTACCTATAGGCATGCGTAAGAGTTACTTCTGGAGAACCTCTGTTGTTGCTCAGATGTGGCCTCAGTCTGTCTAAGACCAACTATGCAAGTGAAATCATTGCCTTCCCCCTATGTGGGACATGACATCCAGGGGTAAAAGTCTCACTGGCGATGTGGGAAATGACTCCCAGGGATAAATCCAGACCTGCCACTGTGGGATCAACAATTCCATCCTGACCAAGAGGGGGGAAAGAAGTGTAATTAGTAAAATATCCATGGTAGAGAGAGCTCAAATAGAGTCGAGAGGCTACTCTGGAGGTTGCTCTTATGCAAGCTTCAGGTAGACCTTGCTACCTATCATAACTTGCCAAACCCCAACCAGGACCATTCCAGCCAATCCTAAAGAACACTGAGGCAATATATAAGATTCCACAAGGGTTCCAGGCACTAGAGTAAACCTACAACCTCCAGATGGGTCCCTGATCCAGATAAGTCCTGAAACCTAGCCTAGTCTCTCCAGAACATCAGATAGTTCCATCTCCCTACCCCATATTAGTAACAGACCCTTCCAATATCAAAAATTTAGAATTGCCATAGCCCAAACAACCCTAAAGAGAGGTATTGAAAGATCAAAGGTGATGGTGGAGTTATATATAGAAGACAGGATTCAACAAACGAATATGAATGCTGAATCATTAAACTGACATCTCTTTTAGTCTCCAGTATTTTAGAGCAGCTAGAAGTAAAAACGTAAAATTGTGAAATTGTAACCCATGTCAAAGTCTGAACGATGTTCTACAACTAATTGTAGTGCTGTTCATTGAAATTTATAGCTTTTTGTATATATGTTATTTTTCAACAAAAAAGAAGGAAAAAAAAGTCGATTGTGATGATAAAAAAATACTTAAGCCCTCTAACCTCCTATATTCTGGAGCAGCTAGAAGGGAAAATATGAAAGGATTGTATGGTAACCCATGACAACTCTGGGATCTGTCCTGTAACCATTTGCTGAAGAGTGCTTTGACAACTATTGCTTTTTTATTTCTTTGCTTTGCATATATGTTATACTATCAATAAAAAAAGTTAAAAATTAAAAAATAAAAATAAATAAAGTAAGGCATGGAACACTCCAGTACCTTGCCCAAGGCCAAGCAGCTAATAAATGACAAAGACCTATTCGTATTTAGATCATTCTGACTCCGAGACCCATGCATCCTCCTCTGTACATCTGCTGGATCACTGTGTTGATCTCCAAACCATCTCAGGCACCCCTGAGCTCCTGCCGATCCACTAGCATAAGGCAAACTTTCAAACAATTCAGATATGGCCAGTTACACAAACCTGAGTGCTGATCTCATGACTGTTGTTACCAAGACATGCTCAATTCTAGGGAGAAAAAAAAAAGGAAAGACTAGGTATCTCAAGCATCCTAAGGTGTGGCCTGTTGTCCCTACAAAAGGAAGTGGCAAGAGGAGAGAGAGCATGAAGAGTAAAAAGGAGAAGGAAAGAGACAGGAAGAAAAAAAAAGGAGACATTTTGTCTCTTTGGAGACAAGTTTATCTATCTTGATCTTTACTCAACTTACCTCTTTTGTCAAACCCAGTCAATCTTGTTATTACGAGTAAATTTGTTATAGAGAATAAACTCTATGGATATCTATTACTTACTTTTAAATTACTGTGCTGCCTGAAGTTCAAATACCTATTAAATTGATTTATGTTAATATCAAGAAATGAACTAACATCTCACTAACCAAAATAACTGAATTGCATTAATTATCTCAAAAACTTTAGTGAATACATGATTATACATTTCCAAGTGCTGAGTTTCTATAAGAACTAAAAATAAAATTGTTCTAAATGCCTTTAATGTAGAGTTTAATATTACTTACAGGCACTGATAACAGTAGATGCAATACTGAATCTTTCAGATATTCTGAAATAATACTCTTTGAACTTAGGTGTTCCCTGAGTGTAGTTTAAACTTATAAAGAAGAATCATGATAGAAGGAAAACAGTTAACCTCACAGTGAGGGCATCAGAGGAAGAAATAGTAAAAGGCTATTAGCACTGCAGTAATTATCAATCCATAAAAAAGTCACTTTTTTTACTCTAGTGAAATAGTAATCAGAAAAATGTGACAATGCCACCACAATTAAATAGCATGAATCTAGAACATCATCAAGCACAACAATGATTTTGAATGCAATAATCCATATAAAGAAGAAAATAAGATCACTAAATGCAGTAACTTTTACTTTCAGTTAGACATTGTCCATGCCTTTTTGTTAAGTCATGGATAAACTTTTTATAAATTCATTTTCCCCAAGTGACTTAAATACTCTTTATAACATTACAATACGACCCAAAAAAGGTGTTAGAACTGACTTTTTAAAAATCTAGTAGAAAAAAATCACCTAATTTTCTTTATTTTGTATGAGAAAATTATTTAGTGTTTAAGTTGTACCTTAGTTTACCAGGGCTGCTGTAGCAAGGTACCGCAGACTGATTGGCTCAAACAATAAGAATTTATTGTCGCACAGCTGTGGGGACCAGAAATCTAAAATCATGGTGTTGGAATCATGCTTTGTCTGAAGTCTGTAGCACTCTGGTGGGGGTTTGCCATCAATCCATATCTCAGTCTTGGCCTCCATCACAAAGCCATTTCTTTCCCCATCTGATTCCTTCTCCTGTGTCCAAATGTCCTCTGCTTATCAGAACCCCAGTCATATCGGATTAAAGTCCATCTGATTCAGTTTGGGCCCATCTTAATTAATGTAAACTTAATTAATGTAAACTCATTTACAAATGAGTATAGGACTTGAACATTTCTTTGTGGGGGACATCGTTCAACACATAACAAATTGTTTCAAATTATCTGTCCAAAACTTTGTTTTCAGGTGACTCAAGAGACAGGTGCCTGTTTACAAATTAGAAACACGTAGATAACATCATTATTATTTTTGCTGTCAAGTGTTTTAGTTTACTAAAGCTACCAAGATGCAGATACCATACAATGGGTTGGCTTTTACAATGGGAATTTATTAACTTACAAGCTTACTGTTCTGAAGTTGAGGAAAATATCCAGATCAAGGCATCATCAGGAGATGTTTTCTCCCCAAAGACTGGCTGCTGGCGATCCTGGACTCCTCTGTCACATGGCATTTGCTGGTCCCTCCCTTTTCTTCCAGGCTTTCTTGCTTTAAGTTTCCTGTTTCCATTGCTTTCTCTCTGTTACTGTAGCTTTTTTTTATAAAGGACTTCAGTAAGAGGATAAAGACATCCTGAATGAGGTAAGTAACATCTTAAGATTCTACCCACCAAAAGATCGTACTTAAAAAATAAATCCATACCCACAGGAATGGATTAACTTTAAGAACATAATTTACTTGGGTCATAAAGCTTCCAAACTATCATATAAAAGAGTACATATAATTATTTTCTGTATCTTTACAGATTAAAACCCAGATTTAATATAAGTGAGCATTGTTTAAATTAAGAAATATTAAAAATGCAAAGAAGATAATATCTTAACAAACCTTTCTTCATATTATCTTTTATCTAAGACTTGAAAATATTCCTGTGGTATTATGTGTGTATGTGTTTTACATACACACATACAATATGATACTAACTATGTATAATAAAAATTCATGGAGAAAGCATTAATCAAATATACCAAAAAGTTCATATCAATTGTGTCTATTTAATAAAATTCTGTGTCATTTTAATTTTATTCCTTCTACTGGTACATATGTTAAATTTTTTTGGTTTTTGTTTTGTTTTTCATATGTTAAATGTTTTTATCACAAGTATGTATTTTTTTAATTGAAAAATAAAATCGAGAGAAAAAATATAATTTTTTAAATATTGGAAAATGTTTCCCAAGAATTCTCTGCAAAAACTTTTCCACTCACCGTCTGTGAAAAAATAAAATGCCAAATTTATTGAATAAAAATAACGCGAGGCCTTTGGCATACAGTTATTTGTGGTACTTTATTTGTTTCAGTGTGGCTAATGAGCACATTTATTATTCCGTAAGGTGAAGACCAGTAGTGAGATCCTCTGAACTTGGTTTCTACTACTTGTGTTGTTCACATATTGTCAGGGGAGAAAAGTTGATCAGTTGTAAACGTGAGTGTAGAAGGTCAGACAGTGTACACAGTAGGGTGAACAGTGAGCCAATAAGTAATGAAAGCAGCTGGCGATTTATACCAATAGTGAGTTGTTATAGGCACTGTGCCAGTTTGAAAGAATTATGTATCCTCGAAAAGCTGTTTTAATCCTGATCCATCTGGTGGAAGCAGCCATTTCCTGTAATCACTAGTCAGTACTGTGGGCTGGAAACTTGATTAAATTATCTCCATGGAGAGTGACTGGCCCAATTGTAGATATTAGCCTTTGATTAGAGGGATATGTGACTCCACCCATTCCAGGTGAGTCTTGATTAAATTTCTGGAATCCTTTAAAAGAGGACACATTTTGGAGAGAGTCCCAAGAGCCAGGAGAACCACAAGAATCCACAAAGCCAGAGAGAGACCATCTTCATTTGGAGATGAAGAAGGAATATGCCCTTGGAGGAGTTTCATGAAACAAGAAGCCTGGAGGGAAAGGTAGCAGATGTCACCAGGTTCATTAAGTGCATTTCCAGTTGAGAGAGAAACTTGAACATCATCGGCCTTTCTTGGGTGAAGGTAACCTCTTGTTGTTACTGAATTTGGACATTTCTATAGCCTTGCTTTAATTTGGACATTTTCACAGCTTTAGAACTGTAAACTTATTAAATTCCCCTTTTTAAAAGCTGTTCCATTTCTGGTATATTACATTCTGGCAGCTAGCAAACTAGAACAGTCACTAAGCTATTTTCAGAACACTTCTCTTTTCTGAGGAATAAGACATTACTACTGTCTTAGGAGTTATTTTCTCACAAGAGAGAAGAGTTGCTCTCTGTTATGTATATCAGCCCTTGCAAATGCACAGCTTGAATTATTTCCCAGAAAAACTTCTTATTCTCCCTGAAAATAAACTGCTGCTGAACTGTGTGTCCAGAGTACCAAAAAGATTGCAAAATACCTGACTGAACCCAGAAATAAAAACAGTCTGGGCTCAGGTTGACATTTCTACCACAAAAGAAACAAAGGGCAGAAATCAGATCACTCAAGACAAGACATTCTGTTGAGACCTTTGCAATCTAGAGCATTTGGAACATCCCTGTTCTAACACCACGGGGTGGAAAACCCCATGTGATTAAAGACTCCTGAAGCATAGTACAATATGGAGGAATGAATACTTATCTGGAAGCCAGGCAGAAATGACTTTAAATAACTAGTAGCTTCATAAACCTGGGTACATTACTCTTATACAACTTTGTTTCCTCATCTGAAGAGGAAGATATTAACACATCCATTAAAGAGTCATTGAAAAGAAAAGAAATATATATAAAATGCCTGGCACAATGAAGGCACTCAATAATTTTATAGCTATATAAAATTCTTGCAGTACCACTGTGTTATGAATGGACATTAAGAAGCCATGCCATTGTTGTGAACCAGCCTATATGTACTTAGACTTAGACCACAGTGATCTCCCTGTTTTGTATTCCTTCAATTCTTTTTTCATTATTATTATCATCACCATTATTTCTTGAATCTCTTCTATCTGCCTTGTATTTTTTATTTATGTTTATTATTTCTCACATTAGATTATAAGCTCTTTGAAAATAGTCATCAATGGACTTATAATGCACTAATAGTCAGTACTTCATATGCATTTATTTACCTATCATAGGAATAGATAGGTAAGGTGTATTTTATAAAAGAGCCGAAATCATGTATATTGCCCATATAGCTGTACATTCTCTTCTGTGGAGAATGCAAGCAAAAAAAGTAATCTAATTCATTAATTTGTAAGATTTTTGCTTATATTTCTCACGTTAAGCATAAAAACTGCCTTAAGAGCAACAAGGTAAGCATAACAGTTAAGGTTTAAAGAATAAATGCAAACATTAATACACAGATTAAGTATAAAAAATATCACTTAGTCCAATTAAAAACTGGCCAGCTCTATTTTTCTCCCTCCCTCCCTCCTTCTCTCCCTCTCTTCTTTCCTTCCAGTCTGGATACTTGAGCACTATGGCCACTAGGTGGAGCCAAGCAAGATAGTTCCCACTGCTCTCCTTCATGAACACTTTGTTCCAGCTACATCAAAACATTTGTTCTCCCTACCTCTGTACCTTTGTTCATCCCAGTGTTGCTTCTACCTCTAGCACTTAGACCATTCACTCCCATCTTCCTTCCCCACCACCACTGCCCAATCTCTGACCCAGTCCCATCCACCCATCAAGACATCTCTCAAGGACTGCCACAGCCACAAAATATTTTCCTCCTCCTAATTTTCTCAGAAGTTTTTCTGTATCTCTCTCAGCACACCACTTTCTCTGGTGAGTTATTACTATGATAGGATAGATGAGATACCCTATCATCTCAACCATATTGTAAACTCATTCAGAGCAGAAAGGGAAGAATTTACTTCTGATTAGTCCTTGCATCCACTAAAGTACATTGCACAGAACCTATAATACACTACTAGGCATTTAATCAGATCTGTCAATAATTTACTAGTTGACAAAAGGCAAAATGTCTTTTAAGCAACAAGAGCAAAGAAATGAGGATGAAAATTAATACATTCACTCACTCAGTCACCACTTACATAGATTCCTGCTATGTGTCAGTTACAGTGAAAAAAAGGACTGTGAGAGATGGAAATAGTGGGAGGCAAAGACATATGGTTAGAGTCAGGCCATATGGATACATGGAGAATATCAACAGTCAGGCTTAACAGCAGGAATTTATGACTAGAGACAAGGAGAAGCCAGAATTATGATTTATAATTATTTATGATTTATCATATATTTACCATAATATTAATGGTCATCATTTATAAAGATTTATTAACCGTTTAATATGTCTATATACATTGTTTCATTTAATTATCACAATAATCCCAATAGTTCTATGATGTATTCTGATAAAGAAACAGGTTTAAAGAGACTAAGAAAGTTTCATGAAAGGGGATTGTGAGTACAGCAGGAAGCTCCAGGAATCTATCCCTACACCAAAAAAAAAAAAAAAAAACTATAAATAGGCAGGAACAGTCTGAATCAACTATTTTGAAACTTCAGAGTCCAGTAGAACATTGCAATGCATCCAGGGAAGAACAGAGGAAAATGCTGATAAATTGCAGTAAATACTAGTAAATTGATCTCTCTGTGTGTGACAATTACTGTCACCAATCCCTCACTCTCAAGGCAGGCAGTGGTGGGATCCAGTTCCAGGTATAGCTTGCTGGTGCCAGAGAGGGACATAAAATCCAGTAATCACTGATTACTACTTTTAGTTAGCAACTGTGGATTACTAGGGCCCTGGGGTCTGAGGGCAGCCATTACTGCAACCCACCCTGGGCAAAGGCAGTGGAGGAGACTTAAAGAAGAGCCATTTCTTCAGAACTGCAGAGGACACATTAAAGGCCACATTGGCTGGGTAGGTTCCGAGCAAGAAAGGACAGCCTAAGGAAGCTGTGGGAGAGGTTTCTAGCACCTTTCCATGTCCCTCCTTCATTCCTTCCCCAGGAACTTTGGAGCTGACCAGTTCTACCTTTTTAGGTTCCTGGCCTGTTGAAGCTGGGAAAGACTGAATTGGGAAACTCCTCTCCTGTGCGCCTATTGTCCCAGTTCACTGTCAACTGACTTATGTCTTAGGAGGCTCTAGAAAAAGAAGAGCAAACCAAACCCAATACAAGCAGAAAGAAGAAATAAAGATTCCAAAAGAGATAAGTGAAATAGAAAATAAAAACACAACAGACAGAACCAATGAAACCAAAGTTGGTTCTTTGAAAAGATCAATAAAATCAACAAATCTTTAGTTAGACTGATGAAGAATAAAACAGAGAGGATACAAATAACCAAAATCAGAAATGAAAGGGTGACATCATTACCAACCCCAGAGAAATAAAAAGGATTATAAGAGAATTACAGAAATAGAAATTATATTCTGAGAAATTAGACACGCTTGAGATGAAATGGAAAAAAATGCTAGAAACACACAAACTACTCACACTGACACAAGAGGAAACAGAAGAGCTCAACAAGCCAATAAAGTTTTTGAACAGTCATCAAAAACCTCCTAACAAAGAAAAGCACAGGACCAGATGGGTTCACAGGTGAATCTTGTCAAACTTTCCAAAAAGAATTAACACGAATCTTGTTTAATCTCTTCCAAAAACAACTGAACATTTCCTCAGAAAATTAAGTATAGCATTACCATATGGCCTGGCAATCCTAGGTATATATCCAAAAGAACTGAAAGCAGGGACTCAAACAGATATTTACACAAGTTTGATTGGCGTGTTACTCAGAATTTCCAAAAGATGGAAGCAACCCAAGTGTCCATTAACCAATGAATGGATTTAACAAAA
Organism: Myrmecophaga tridactyla; assembly: GCA_004026745.1. Lineage (NCBI taxonomy): Eukaryota > Metazoa > Chordata > Mammalia > Pilosa > Myrmecophagidae > Myrmecophaga > Myrmecophaga tridactyla. The sequence goes on from PVIY010042080.1 coordinate 18,538, forward strand.
TGTGATATAGACATATGATGGAATATTTTTCAGCCATAAAGAGGAATGAAGTTCTAATTCATGCATCTATATGGATGAATATTCAAGACAGCATATTGAGTGATAAGCCAAACACAAAAGGACAAATATTGTATGATTTCATTGATATGAAGTAATTAGAAGAAGCAAATTCGTAAAGTCCAAAGCTGGAATACAGGTTACAAGGAGCTGGAATGGGAGTAGGGAATGTAGAGTTAATGCTGAATTGGTAAAGAGATTCTGTTTTGGAGTGACAGAAAAGTTTTGGTAATGGATGGTGGTGATGTAGCATATTATTGTGTATGTAATTAACATCACTGAATTATATATTTGAATGTAATTAAAAGGGGAAATTTTAGATTGTATATATGTTAGTAGAATAAAAAAATTAAACCACAGAACTGTACAGCACAGTGAATCTTAATGTAAACTATGGACTGCAATTAAGAGGATAATTATAATAACATTGTTTCATTGATTGTAACAAAGGAACCATATTGATTCGAAGTGTTAATAACAGGGAAAACTGCATGTATGAGGGGAGTATATGGAAACTATATTTCCTATATTTCTGTAAACCTACAATCTCTCTAATAAAATAATTAATAAGCAAATTACAGAAAATATTGTGTAATAACATTATTAGGGTTATATAAGGAAATGATGAATTAGGAATATATTGGCATGCTGGCCTGCAACTTACTTTTAAATGAATCTGCAAAATACACACACACACACACACATAACATACATCTGAAGAGAAAGACAGAAAAGTGTCAGTGTTAACAGTTGATGAGTCTAGATGAAGTTATTCAGGTGTTCATTGTGCTATTCTTTCAATTTTGACATTTCTCATAATAATAACATAAACAGTTTTGAATAATCATCACCTAGAAAAACAGGGAGCCATTACAGATCTATATGAGTCACATTTAAATATAAACAGACAAATACACTAACAGAAATATCTCTTTGGTAAATTATCAGCAACTTGGAAAGTCCTCATTAAGAGTATGGAAATATCCAACACCATCACTGGCACCCATATATCTTTAGACCAATTGTTTCCCTTAGCATTTTGTGTGAACTTTCAAAGCACAAACTGAAATAATTAGGAAACTAAGCAGAGAATGTTCAAAGCACACTAACAGTTTCCTGCATTAATGGAAGAGCTTTGAAATACATAACCACAATATTCCTGTGTTTTTTCTACAAGAATTAAGGTTAATTTTTTTAGTAATCTCTGCAAGAATGGAATGGGGAGGTGGGGAGGATTTGTATAAAAATCATTAAGCAGAAAATCTCCAGGAATTTAACTCTTTAGAAATTCATTTCTATTATTTTCTCCCCATAGCTCTCCTACAGAAGAAAGGACTGTGCATGTGCCAAGAATTTTTTACTGTAAAACATTATGATACCAGTGTGGTTTCTACATCCAGACAACATCTGGCACATCCAGTAAAGAAGACTGCAATTAGTGAAGGGTCTGCTAAAGACGTAAGCTGTGTAAGTTTAAATTTTTGGTTCTTAAATCATGACTTCTTTTAGTGATGAAGAATTCAGTTTGGAGATAGGGAAATATAATTTCAGGCCTCTATTTATTAATCACTTCTGAACAGTGGGAAGAAGGAAAAAAATCCTATTCTCCCCACTTTGGAATTCTTGTGACCAATAATTAAATTTTGACTTTGTGTTAATGAAAATATATCTGAAAGCCAGTTTTTCTCAATTGATTTTTATGCTTTTATAGTAAATTTTATAGATCTTCACATGATAAAAATATTTTTCAAAATGTTTAAATATGTGATACTTCTATGAAGTACCTGCTTAAATCTAGGCTAACTCAACAATTCTTCAAGATGGCATTTAAGAAGTGCTGAATGAATTGGAATGAGTTTACTTAGGGAGAAAAAGTCCTTATTTAATCATTTTCCCTTTGAAATTTTGTGGATTTTTTGGCCATATCTCAGAGTTGTAGCCACTGTGCTCAGGTTTCAAAATGTAAAGATCATAAAATGTTAACTTAAAAATCTGTCATACAGAGGACGGTGTGACAGTGGCTCAGTGGCAGAATTCTCACCAGAAATGCTAGAGACCCGGGTTTGCTTCCCTGTGCCTGCCCATGCAAAATCCATCATACAGAGCTTAATCCCAAAATATGTTAAGCAGAAAATTAAAAAGTATTGGCAGGCCCTGAAATAAATCTGAGTGCCCCACCCTGTATCCTGCCCCCTGTTGAACAACCATCCTGCAAACACAAAGCCTTAGCCACCTGAAAGAAATCAACTCCCAAAGTAAAGCAATCAAGATATTTACCTGCCATGAACACAGCAGAAGATTGCTAAGTACATCACAGTGCAGACAGATAGAGCCCTGTGTAATGACTAAATTAAAACACCAGAGGAGACACAGACATTGGAACAACTAATCAAAGATGTTCATACAACTCTACTTAATAAAATAACTGGGATAGCAAATGACATAAAGGAGATCAAGAAGATAGTAGAAGAAAGGGGTATGGTATGTATAATCTTTTTTTCTCTATTATCGTTTTATTTCTTTTTCTGATGTCTTTTTATTTCTTTCCCTAAATCGATGCAAATGTTCTAAAAAATGATGAATATGCAACTATATGATAATATTAA
>PVIY010042081.1:0-21234 GCA_004026745.1 Myrmecophaga tridactyla
AAAAAAAAAGTAAAGGAAGGGGGTGCGAGGGTGGTTCATTGCTAGAATTCTCGCCTGCCATGAGGGACACACAGGTTTGATTCCCGGCCCTTCCACGTACCAAAAACAAGCAAACAAAGAAAACAAACAAATCAACAAATGGTGCTGCAACAACTGGATACCCACATGGAAAAAGAATGAAATGATGTGACACCGGCCATTCAGCATACAAAAAAAAGGAAATCCGTTTTCATATGGGTTACCAGCTGTGCAGGAATATTCTGATGTGTCAGTTTAAAGTAGTCACATAATAAGACAGGATAAGCAAGGCCACGTGTCTGCTTTCCAAAAACAGTGGACGTGGAAATGTAGGCAAGACTTTCCAAAAGAAGGAGGCAGTTGAGATCCAGGTGTCAGAGTAGGAGCACATTTTAAGAAGTGTGCTGGAAGAGTAAACATTTTGTTGGAGGAATCAAAATTTGAGCTAGAGGAGTAAAAATTTTGTTAGTAAAGTGGAAATTGGTCATTTGTCTTTCTTTTTACCTTCTAGATTGAAGAAAAGATTCCTCTGAGCTTTAGTACTTTACATTAAGTCTGCCCAGTCCGAGGTAGATCTTGTTTTTCAGAGATTGTAGCCTAGTGAGCATCAAAGCCTGCCCAAACTTTAGCTAGTTGTGTATAATTTTACAGATGCCATTTTTTTTGACAGGAACCGAAAATTCAGCAGTTTGCTTTTTGTACTATCGTGCTTCTTATTTTAAAGTATCTTTCGACCTTCTCTGGAGAAACTGTGGTTTTGTTGGGCTTTTCCTAAATATCTTATGGCTTGAGTCTTATTGAAAACCTATATTGGAATTTCTTTGTAAACTTCTCTATTTTTAAACTCAAGGATCCAACCCAGTCCCTAGTTTTACAGATGAGAGAAAGGAGCCCAGAGAGGGGAAGTGATCTGTTTGAGATCATGAAACTGGCCTCAGATACCCTTTGAAAGTTAGTATCAGAAACGCAGAGCATCCAACTGCAGTATCTACCCTGGCAAGTCTACCTTTTTTGACTTTGGACGTCAGTTCTTTTGGATTAGATAAGGTGGTGCTTTTCCCCCTTAATTAGAATTGATTTCTTCCCATTTTATGCGGTAAGAAAGTACCAGGCACGTTTTACTGCCCTATTTTTTTTTTTTTAACCAGATGTATAGTAACTATTATTGGACATTCGGAAACGGCTGCAAGGATCTGGAATCTTAGCATGGGAGGCAGCTTTGCGGTGACCTGGTCCTTAAGGCAAGGAGAGCATGTGACTGAGGGGAAAGCTTGAGCAGCCCTGCTCTGCCAGATCTCTGCCATCGTCAGAGCAAAGAATGTCATTAGATCATTGGCAAATCAATTTTGCCCCCTTTCTTGAAGGCATTTGATGCTCACATGTGCATGTGTTGGTTTCTGAGTCGTATTTGTAACTAAAGAGTCATGCATTCCTACTCTTAGTCTCTTTTTCTGGGAAGGATGCATTCTCTGGTGTTGAAACTGCTTTAGCCTAATGACAAACATTTGTTGGCTTCGGTGATCATAGTGCATTCAGTACAAAATAGATGTGGTAACCCAGCTTTGGCTTCGGTGATCATAGTGCATTCAGTACAAAATAGATGTGGTAACCCAGCTTCCTGGTTAAGCTTTTCTGCCTTGGGGCATCTGCTCCGGGGTCTTGAAGTATTAAGTCTTTTATAGTGACTTAACTTCTCATGGACTTGCCATAGCTTCCCAGTTAGTTCCTTAAAGGCAGATGTGGAATTATGCCCGTGATGGCACACGTGGGTCTCCATCCCCCGTTGCCTCTGACCCAGGGCCTCTTTATCGGGTAGTTTCTGCCATATTTTCTGCCCATGAGAGTGACAGCTCCATGAAGCCTGCTGGGGGTATCCTCAGCTGCTAGAGTAGTGCTTGGCACAAAGCGGGCACCCATGAAGACATTGTTGAATGAATGGGCAGGACGTGGCCGTCCAGTAACCGTTGGTTTCTGTGTGAGCTCTGGCCTTTTAGAAGCCGTCAGCCAGAATTCTCGAGTGCACTGCTGTGTTACGTGGCATGCTTTCCTCCTGTCACAGGGGTGCCTGCCATTCGGCACATGCCCACTGAATGTAACAGGGATCAGAGTCTACAAGAGTATGACTCATTCTTCTCCAGAGATTACGGGCTGTTCTGCCTTTTCAGGTCTTTTGCATTCCTTGTTCACAGCCTGGACTCTGAGGATACTGTTATGTGTGGGGTGGGAAAACTTTTTATATGTAGGGCCAGATAGTAAATATTTTAGGCTTTGCAGGCCATAGGGTTTCCTTCATAGCTATTCTTCTCTGTCATTGTAGTCCTGAAACGACCATAAAATGAGCATGGCTGTGTTCGGTAAAACTTTATTTACGGACTGTAAAATTTGAATATCATATAGGCACGTCACAAAATATGCTTTCATGTTTTCTCCAACCATTTAAAAATGTAAAGACCATTCTTAGCTTTTAAGTCATACAGAAAAGGAAGTGGGCTGGATATGGCCTTCAGGCCATCGATTGCTGACTCTTGTGGTATGGAAAACCTCAGGAGCTTTTTGTCATTCATTAATTCATCCACTTGTTATGTGTACTTAGACACTGGGGGTATAGAGAGAACAAGACACACACAGTTTCTGTCCCTGTGGTGCTTTCTGAATAAGGGGAGACTGACATGAATAAAAACATAACAAACACAGACAGGGGCTATGAAGTTGGAAAGAGATGCAAATTGATCTAGTTTTGGGTGGGGGAGTTGGGAAGTCTTCCCCAGGAGGTGACATTTGAGACACAAATGATGAGCGGCGCTAAAGTGGGCTTGTGGGGAGGGGAGGTAGAGATTCTGGGGGTTAGGGGTGGGCTTGGAGGAGATGGCATGAGCAGAGGGCCTTGGATGGGAAAACTGTTCTTGCGTGAGACTCGACGGTGCCAGGTGGCAGCTGGGAATGCAGGGGACACGGCCTTGGGGATGTGATGTCTGGCCTCTTTGCTCAGGCTCTTGGGGCCATGACAGGGTTGTGACCTTTGAGGAGAACGAATCAATGAAGAGTTTTAAGTAGGGACTGACAAATATCTCCTCCCCTACTGATGATTGGGTCGCTTCCGGTATTTTTACGTGTGTGGGAGGAGTCTCTGGTCTGTGTATTAAGGGGTAATATTTGTTTGTTATGTACTGACAGTCAAACTTAGGGGTAGATAAATACAAAGGAAAAATCTTGTCTATTGCTTTGTCAGTGCTATTATTTCTGAGTAGGGTGTGCTAAGCTTTGGGGTGCCTTGTACTCCAGAAGCTGGCTTGGGGGTGTGTGTGGCCAGGGGCCTGCCCGGCCTTGGGACTTCTTTTCCTGGAGTGTTCCTAGTGGCCACCCTCACTGACCTCTCAGGCCCTCTTGCTTTGCACCTACCTGTGTTGCCAACTTCCTTCCCCCTTGGAGGTGGCTGGCTGCTTCTTGAGAAACGGAGGAGGGAGTCAGTTGCAGAGGTGTGAATACCACCTTCCCCCTCACTGAGGTTTCTAAGGGCTGTGAAGACAAGTGTCCTTGGTCAGGTGCCCTTACCCACCAGCCTCCTGGGAACAGCCTTCCCGACTCTGCTCAGCTCCTGTCTTTGTGTGCGCGCTTTTCTTTTCCTTTTCTTTTTTTTTTTTTGGTGCATGGGCCGGGATTGAACCCAGGTCTCCTCCGTGGCAGATGAGCACTCCACCCCGGAACCGCCCGTGCACCCGTGTGTGTGCATGTTTTTGCTAGAACAAAATACAAAAAAAATAACCTCCCTTTTTCCTGCCCCCCCCATTCCCCCCAAAAGACGAGAGCCCTAATATTAGACATGACTCTCAGTTTTGTAAAGGGAGGGGTTTTAATTAGAAATTTTTGGTTCTAGTAGAGATTTATGTAGTAGGGTCTTCATGACACCCATCCGTACTGACCACATCCCACTAGGCAGAGTCCTCAGCGGGCTTTGTGTGCTGTCGCAGGGTGCCCGCCGTGTGGAACCGGTGGACGGGGGAGCTGTGCTGCTTTGACTAGTGTCCTGTTAAATGCTCCACCAGTTGTGCCAGGCGGTCTGAGGGCATGAAGCCGAGATGGTCCTGGGGAAACTGAACTTTTCATGATTGCCCCGGAATACCAGGCAGCACAAGAGGCCCTGAATTCAGGATTTCTGATTCAGGACGGTTTTTCCTGTGCACTGTGTACTTGAGTTTAGTTCCACGGTTTGCAGTCTGGTCTTGTCTGTCTTTAAGCCTCTGCTGTTGAGTCCAGCTAGAACAGGCTCTTCACGAGGGCCGGGTGGCTGGTCTGTGCGGCTCGCTGCTGAATTTGTAGAGCGATGTCAGGCCCATGTCGGGGGCTCGGTAGATATATGTCGGCTGAGTGAGTGATTCGGGCCTCATACCCTCCAGGGCTGAGTGAGAGAGAGAGAGAGAGAGAGACAGAGAGAGAGAGAGAGAGAGAGAGAGAGAGAGAGAGAGAGAGAGAGAGTGGTGTATTCTTGCTTGATGCTCAAAGGGAGGTTTGCAGTGTTCATTTGTTCATTCAGCAAATATTGTTGCATATCTACCATGTTCTAAGCATTTTGGTTACTGCTGCAGATGTAGTAGTGAAAAACTCCATTGGTTTTTTTAGTGTTAGGAAGACTTGAAAAATAGTTTGACACTTGATCTCATTAGATGAATTGTGAGAGTTTGGAAAAAAGCTTGGTCGGATACCGTATTTGTCTGCAGTATTCTGTGTTGGGAGTAAATATCAAATGTCTGCAAATATTTTGATGCTGAGGGAGGTCTGGAATCTTTCCAGGGTAAATGAAAGGGAGGGGGGATCCTATATGTAAAGTACTAATTTGGATATGGCCCAGAGCCAGAAATCTGTGCTTTGTATAATAGTTTCTTTGGGCATGACAGAACTGAAGAGATGTGTATGTCTGATTATCAAGAACTACCCTCCTGAGAAGCTGGGACTGGGAGAGTTGGTAGGTTTTAGGATAATCCCGTAACTACTTAAAGACTTCAGACTTCTTGGGTCAGCAAGATGTGTTCCCAGTGAGATGGGTGCGTTTGTAGGCTTGGCCATTTGCTCAATGTTTGTAGAGACTGGGGGGGAACTGGGATCTGGTGGAGAAGGGTGAAATGCAAGCACTGGGATTCCTTTGGGCTCCTCTTCTGGGCCAGCCCTCCTGGAAGGACAGGGTTTTTCTTGGACAGCCTGCCCCGCTAGGAGCATTGTCCTGTGCGTGTCAGATGCCAGGCCTGGCAGTAGACTGAAAGTGGGCAGGCACTGTTATCAGAGATGTTGATCTTGGATTATAGGAATTATTTCTAGGCAGCAAGCCCAGCTTTCATTTCCCTTTCCAGCTCTCACATGTCCAGGGGAGGCCGTGCTTGCGGAGAACGTGGCCTGGCTTTTGAAATGTCACGCAGCTAGCCAGCCATTCACCCAACTAACTTGTTCTGAGCAGGTCCCTGATGGACGTGTAGCGGGACTTAGGTGTTGCCTCTGGCCTGGGGGAACTTGTCCTGTGCATGCTCTGAGTGTGATTAGGACACCGTCATTCAATGGCCCTGAAGCTGGAGGAAGTCATTTGGTGTATTTTCTTGGAGCCTGCCCTGTGCCTGTGCGATTGAGTGAGGAATCTGAGTCCAACAGCTGGCTAGTGGCAGCTCTTACTCTAGAGCATGTCTCTGGACATGTGAATGATATTTTAATAGTTTAAACCCAGCAGTTTGATGCTATTTGCTTCATATCTCTATAATCCATTAGTAGGAAATTAGACTTATTCTGTTTTTCCTTCCATACAGATACTTAAATTGTGCGTTTAAGTATTTTGTATTGGGCGTAGGTTTAAGAAATTTAGTCACATGAAAATTCTAAATAAAGGTATGGGTTATAAGCTTGGGATTGATGTGATAAGGAACATTCATGATGTTACTTGCAGAGACCAGGCCTGATGGAGCTGTAGGGAGAATGCTTTTGCTTAGGAAAAAGGAGCCTTGGCTGTTGGCTGAATGAAGGGTCTCTTGCTGCACCAGTTTTTTAAGGTTTGCAGTTTACACAGCTCTCTCACATGTGATATCTCAGCAGTAACATGCTAATAGGTTTTCTTTTCTTTCTGTTTAAAAGGGAAACATCTCTGCCAGAACTGTTCTCAGAATTAGTGTGGAGAAGAACCCCTGGGGTACTGCTAAAAGGCACACTGCAGTTTCCACCCCTGTGGAGCCTGGCCTGGCCTGCAGGGTGGGCCTCAGAAATCTGCATTTTGACCTAGCACCGCAGGCCCTCCTGCCACACACCTCTGAGGACCTCTCTGGGAAACACTGCTTTTATCCAGGTCCTGAAGGACCGTTCCTTGGCTGTGATGCAGAAACTGGCCCTGCTTGATGATGGTTTTCTACGTGGACCAGAAATATCTGAACTGCGTGTGTAGAGATGAGTGAAGCACGAGCGCTTGATCCTTAGTGTGACACTGTGGTTTATATCTGCATGTCTTCTTTGCATTCTGAGTTTCTGTGCCCCAGCAGTGGTTTTCTGGCCTGGCTTTCCATGCCTCTGTGCACCCCTAGAGACTCCCACAGCGCCACAGCCCTCCGTGGGCCCAGATGCCTGTCTCAGTGCAGGCCATGTAGTGGCGGGTGGGGCCCTCAGGCTGGCTTCCTCCGTGGTGGTTCAGAGGGAGGGGGTGGTGTTTGCTGGGCATCCTTCAGGCTGGCGGTTCAGAGGGAGGGGGTGGTGTTTGCTGGGCATCCTTCAGGCTGGCAGTTCAGAGGGAGGGGGTGGTGTTTGCTGGGCATCCTTATAGGGCCTTCTGGGAGAGTGGGTTTTAGTGACTGCCGTCACCAAATAGCTGGTAAGGACTTTTAGAAGCCCCACTTTTTACCCAGAGAGGGGCGGATAACAGAGTGATTTAGGAGGAGAACCATCTGACACTCTCCTGAGAAACCTCTACCGTGGAAAACTAGGAAATCAGGGTGGTTCTGAAGCACGCCTGTAAATTCAGGCCCAGTCCTGGGATCTGGCTCCCCTGGCCTGCCCACATCTCTGATGGGTGGAGCCTGGGAATCTGTCCTTCCCCAACCCTGAGTTCTGAAGACTTCATATTAAGTCATTCGTTCCTGTGTCCCGGTTTTAAGTTCAAAAACACGAAGCCAGGATACTGCAGTTCTGCCTGGTGTGGAAGCCAGGGTGGAGCGCCCCTCCCCCCCCGCGGCCCCTCCCTAAGTGGCTGGCCATGGCCGCAGGAGTTTTATTTATCCTGAGCTCCTAAAACCCTGGTGCTCTCTTATTGTGCAATGCCAAAGCCGACAGGGAACCACAGGAATGTAGCCCTCTGGTCACTTGGAGGCCACGTGCTCCCTTTCCTTCTGAAACAGAAAGCACTTCTGATGGGCTTCCACAGTTCCTGCAGGGACGAGCAGGCCCACGGAGGCCCTGTCCTTGCCCTCGTCTTTATGAGCTCTGCCACCCTGTCCAGGTGGGTGGCCTCTGCTGCAAGAGGCTTTGGGCGCCGGGCACTCACAAGTCTGGTTGTCTTGTCCGCTTCCTTGTGAGCACGCGTTTGCTTCTCCCTGTTCTCGCTGTCGGTGCAGTTCTGATGCATTGCCCTTAGATGCTGAGCCCTTCAATTGGTAACAACTGAAAATAGGTTTAAGCAATGACTTTTCTCTGACGGTGTTTGCTTTGTAAAGGGGGATGCTTTGAGTATTATGCATGGCAAAACTCTTCAGGCTGCCGCCCCCATAAATGGGTGAGAAGGGTGCCGCTTTCCTGGTTGAAGGGTTTCCGCCCCTGACTCAGTGTCCGGGGAAATTGATTGTTGGGGGGTGTATGCTGTTGGTCAGCCCCTGGAAAGGATGCAGGTGATTATTTTAAGACATTGGATGAAAATGCTAATTTTAAGATAACAATTTTAAAAGGCATAAAAAGATCATTTAATGTGTTTACTAGAGGGGTGGAGGAGGGTCATAAAATTGCATTCCATTTTCTGAGGAATTGGGAGAGACCCAGTATTTTCCTTCTTTGTCTCAGTTGCTGGGCAGAGAAAAACCACATTTTTTTTTAAAATTAGTACTAGACTAGATGATCCCTTGAGATTGTTCCTAGGCTCGTGATTTTGAAACATTCAAAGGAAAATTTGGAACGGAAAGTTATTTATCAGATTTATGGTTGTAGTCTGTTTTCCATCTGAGTTTTGTTTTGTGTTATCACACTGCCTTCAGTATTGTACTTTTTACTGCTTACGGAAGAATTGCCTCAGATATTTTTCAGAAACCCAACTATCCTTCCTTAGGTTTAAGAAACAGAAGTTCATTAAAAGCAGTGGTTGCATCCTTTTATGAAACGTGGGTGAGTAGGACTGCCTACGCAGTTTGCTTTCTGTGAGGTGTGCAAACCTCACCCACCTGTCACCTTCTCTCTGCATTCCCCTCATGATCACAGGTTATACTGGTCTTCGGTTTTTAAACGTGGTAGGACCTGACCCTTTGGAGAGGAGCCCAGAGTCCACACCCCTGAGTGGTGACTGAGGAGGTTGGTCAGCCTAAATAGCGGGTTGGAGTAAGGTGTGATTGCTTCTGCAAGGGATGTTGGGACAGCCTCATGGATGGGGTGATGTTTGATCTGGGTCTTGAGAAATGAGTAAGAGTTTGTCAGGTGCATCCCAGGTAGGGGGTGGGAAGCAGAACTAGATTCCGTGTGCCTGTTAAGTTTGGGTAAAGGCCACAGTCCTGTGGAGCATGGGGCAGTGTGGGCCAGAGTATACCTCACGTTGCTTGGCACTTGGAAGCCATCAGTGAATTTTAAGCACGGCATACAAATGACTTAATTGGCTGGGGGGCAGAAGAAGGTTTGGAGAAGGGAGAGACTTAGGACAGCAAGACCAGTCAGGAGGTTGTTGCAGAGGCCTAGGGGTGGATGGATTGAGGATGAGAGGCTGGCAAGGGGACTTCAGGACTTGGAGATCTGGCAATTCTGTTATGCTGGAGAATGGTTCCTGTGTTCTCCAAATTTGTCTGTGTGTGGTCTTGTTGCCCACTGCAGTCTGTTTTTAGGAAGTGTCCTTAGAGCAGAATCATAGCTGAGAGCACATGGTGGAAGCCCCGTAGAGATTGATGCTGCCCGGACCCCTCTAGATGTGATGCCCAGAGGCTCTTGCTCGCTGGTGGTCGGCCAGCCTCTGATGTGGGAGTTGTCCTTGTCCCTGAAGCCAACACAGTTACAGGGGTTTAGATTGACCTTTGCTGTTGGTTGAGGTCATCAACATTTCAGTATTTGAGAAAAACCATAGGGGAACTTCTGATTCCTGCAGAAATGCTGAGAGGAGGGGTTTTGTCATTGAACATGCACCCCTGTCCTTCCCCTTTGCAGCAGGGAACACAAACCCAAGTTTGAATTTTGATTCTGCCCACTGGCTGTGAGGTCTTGGGCAAAGGTGGTAATAAGGTATGCCCATTTGAAGCCGAATGTACCCCAGAAAAGCCATGTCCTTTTTCCTGATCCAGTCTTGTGGGGGGGCAGACATATTTCTTTTATTGTGGGGTGAAACCCTTTGATTTGATTGTTCCCATGGAGATTGACCTGCCCAATTTTGGGTGTGCCTTTTTGATTAGGTGAAGATGTGACTCCACCCATTCCAGGTGGGTCTTGATTAGTTTACTGGAGTCCTTTAAAGGGGAAACATTTTGGAGAAACCTCAGATGCAGGGACAGACACAGATGTTTGCATATGCAGCAGCCCCAGGAGCAGAGAGAGCCAGCAGAAGCCAGATAGGAACCAGAGCTGATGCAGACAGATGTTTGGAGATACAGGAAGAAAATGCCTCCAGGAAAGCTGTTTGAAACCAGAAGCCAAAGGACAGCACATGCCAGCCACGTGCCTTCCCAGATCTGCCTTTCTTAAGTCAAGGTATCTTTTTCTGGATGCCTTAGTTTGGACATTTCTATGGCCTTAGAACTGTAAACTTGTAACATAATAAATTCCCCCCCTTTTTTTTTAATTGATACTTCTGTTTTTATTTATTTTTATTTTATTATTATTATTTTTACATGGGCAGGCACTGGGAATTGAACCAGGGTCCTCTGGCATGACAGGCAAGCATTCTTGCCTGCTGAGTCACCATGGTGCATAAATTCCCTTTTTTTTTTTTAAAAAGCCATTCCAACATGAAAAGGTTAGAATGGCCGTAGTCCAAATACCCCTGAAGAGAGAGAGAGAAAGTTCAGAGGTGATGGTGGAGTTACACAGAGAAGGTAGGGTTGAACAAATGAATATGATTGCTGAATCATTACAGTGATATTTCTTTTAGCTTTCAGTGTATTAGAGCAGCTACAAGTAAAAACCTAAAATTGTGGAATTGTAACCCATACCAAACTCTGAAATCTATTCTACAACTAATTGTGGTGCTGTGCTTTGAAATTTATTGCTTTTTTGTATATATGTTATTTTTCACAAAAAAGTAAAAGTCGAGCGTGATGATAAAAAAATATGTATTCCTTTTAGCCTTCTATATTCTGGAGCAGCTAGAAGGAAAAATCTGAGAGGATGGTATGGTAGCCCATGACAGACTCTGGGATCTGTCCTGTAACTGCTTTTGAAGAGTGCTTTGAAAACTATTGCCTTTTTCTTTCTTTGCTTTCTATACATGTTCTATTATACAATTAAAAAGTTAAAAAAAGAAAAAAAGCCATTCCATTTCTGGTATACTGCATTCGGTAGCATTTACCAAACAAAAATAGATTTTGGTACCAAAGATTGAGGTGCTGTGAGATGCAGAGCCCAGCAGACGTCGCCATGTGCATTCCCATGAGATGCAAAGCAAGCCAGAAACCAGAGTTGCGTCCTGGAGGAGCTAAGAGACGATCTGCCGACACTTAGAGAGGAAATTATTGGCATTAGAAGCTGGAAGAGGTGGAACTAGAACAAGGACCAGCAGACGCCAGCCATGTGCCTTCCCATGTGACAGACGTTGGCTTTCCCTGAGTCAAGTAATCCTCCTATGGATGCCTTAGTTTGGACATTTTTGTGGCCTTAGAAATGTAAACTTGTAAATTAAAAGCCATTCCATTTCTGGTATCTTGCATTCGGCAGCATTGAACCAAGGCATATGGATAGCTACTACTTAATGTGTACAACCCTGTTCTGACCTTAATGTGTTTTAGCTCTTTTCACCCTCAGCAGCGCTATGAGGTAGCTTCCTGCTATTCCCATTTTGCCAGCGAGGAGTCCAAGCCCTGGGCGAGTTGTGACTTGCCTGCCACAGCAAAGGAGTGGCAGTGCTGGGACCTGCACCCACGCCGTCAGGCTTCGGGGTCCCTGGACACAAACCTCAGGAGCTTGTTAGGAAGTGTTTAGCACACAGTGTCTGGCACGTAGCAATTTTTCCATTAGTGGTGCCTGATATTATTACTGATCTGAGAATATAGACTAATGGAGGAGTTTAGACAATCATGCTAATTTTGTATAGACAATTGGTGTGTATATTTATGGCTAAAAAAAGTTTCGAAGAATGTACACCAGGGGGTTCACAGCGGTTATTTCTGGTGATGCGACTGTGTTCGTTTTATTTTTGTTTTATTTTGTTTTTCTGTGTTTTCCAGAATTTCCTCAGCAAATGTGTGCTATTATTAAAATAAAAGTCTTTGTGTGTATATATATATATATATATAAAAGCTCACAAAGCAAGCAGAGTAAAAGCCTCTGCAAATCTACAGAGGCATAAAACTCCATGCTCAGTGACATGGAAGTTGCTTAGTCTTTTTCTAGTGTGTCATTTGTCTTTTAATTTTATTTATGGTGTTTCTGGACAAGTAGAAAATTGATTTCTTTCTTTGTGGGTTTGGGAAGGCCTTCTGCATTACAAGAGTATAGAAAGGTTGCATCACTGGGTCTTCTGTGTTGTTGGGGAGAATAATCAATGTTGTTAAGACCCGTGGCTCCTGCTGCCCAGCCTGGAGCTGGCCCCGTGGAGTGGCCCAGGTGAGAAGCAGCTCTGTCGCTTACCCGCGACGAATGCAGTGTCCTGTCTGTCCCTCGAACTTTCAATTTGAGGTTCAGTTTTGAAGGAGTGGTTTGTCTTCCTGGCCTGTGGCATTGCAGCTCACCTGGCGTCCATCCCCCGAGTCTCGTGGTGCACTTGGTTTTCAGTGTTGGGCAGGCGCCTGCTGAAGCCTCCTGAAGCGAGCGGCTGCTGTCACACTGCTTGGTTTGAGTTGAACCATCCTTGTGTACCTTTAAAATTTGGCGGAAACAACTGTTGTCACACCAGGCAGAAACCGACAAAGACATAGTTTTATTTACATAGGTATTTTTTCTAGTAATTTGATTGGTTTTATTTTATATTAAACTATTTAATCAAATCAGAATTTATTTCCTTTTATAGTGTGACCTGGCTTTCTTACCTAGATCACAATTCTAAGTAATTTTGTTACTTTCCAAATATTTAGCCTGTTGTCTTCATGGTATAATTTGATAATCAATATTTTTTTCTATTGATTTCATTTGAAATGCTACAGAAGTTTTTTTTTTAACACTTTAATTAAAAAAATTTTTGAAATTGTTTCAAACTTAAGGGAGAGTTACGAGAAATAATACCAACTGCACACAGAATTCCAATACATCCTCCATCCACGTCCCTAAATCCACCAATTTTTAATTTTCTGCCACATTTGCTCTATCATTTTATCTATCCATCCATTTAACTATCTTTGTATCTGTGCTGGTTTGAAAGGATATATGTCCCCTAAGAAAAGCCATGTTTTAATATAAATCCCATTTCATAAAGGTAGAATAATCCCTATTCAATACTGTATATTTGAAACTGTAATGAGATCATCTCCTTGGTTGATGTGATTTAGTTAAGAATGGTTGTTAAACTGGATTAGGGGATGACATGTCTCCACCCATTTGGGTGGGTCTTGATAAGTTTCTGAAGTCCTATAAAAGAGGAAACATTTTGGAGAATGGAGATTCAAAGAGAGCAGAGAATGCTGCAGCACCATGAAGCAGAGAGTCCACCAGCCAGCAACCTTTGGAGATGAAGAAGGAAAACGCCTCCTGGGGAGCTTCATGAAACTGGAAGCCAGGAGAGAAAGCTAGCAGATGATGCCGTGTTCACCATGTGCCCTTCCAGCTGAGAGAGGAACCCTGACTGTGTTCGCCATGTGCCTTCTCACTAGAGAGAGAAACCCTGAACTTCATCGGCCTTCTTGAACCAAGGTATCTTTCCTGGATGCCTTTGATTGGACATTTCTATAGACTTGTTGTAATTGGGACATTTTCTCAGCCTTAGAACTGTAAACTAGCAACTCATTAAAATCCCCTTTTTAAAAGCCATTCCATTTCTGGTATATTGCATTCCAACAGCTAGCAAACTAGAACAGTATCTATTTTATTTTATATTTTGCCCTCGAAGTGCACCTCCTTTTTGTTTTAAAAAAATGTTTTTAATTGTAAAATACAAAATATATACAAAGCAAAGAAAGAAAAAAGCGGTAATTTTCAAAGCACACTTCAAGTAGTTACAGAACAGATCCCAGAGTTTGCCATGGGCTACCATTCCACCATCTCAGATTTTTCCTTCTAGCTGCTCAAAAATACTGAAAGCTAGAAGGAATATTAATAGAGTGATTCAGCGGCCATACTTGCTTGTTAAATCCTATTTTCTCTGTTATACCTCCTCTTTCTCCTTTGATCCTTCTCCCAGTCTGTAGGAATCTTTGGGCAATGCCTGTCCTGACTTTTTCATGTTGAGAAGGGGTATCGACGCTATAGGATAGGAGAATGTGATTAACTGATAATCTTGGAGCTGCTGGTCCTTCTGTTTTCAGAATTTATCTGACCTGGGAATCTTCCAGGAAAACAAACTTTGTGCCTAAAGCCTTTAGAGTCTCAGTTCAAGCCCTTGGGTGTTCTTAAGAAGAATCAACAGGAGTGATGTTGATTGGGTTTTAGCAAACCACAGCATTTAACACTATTTAACAGAAGCTTGCATTAGAGTAGCCTCCAGAATAGCCTTTTAAACTTTTTTTCTTTTTGCCTGGGCAGGCACTGGAAATTGAACCCAGGTCTCTGGCATGGCAGGCAAGAATTCTGCCTGCTGAGCCACCGTGGCCTGCCTGCAGAATAGCCTTTTGACTCGATTTGATCTCTCTTATTTTATTATATCTGATGCCTTATTTTAGTACACTTCTTTTCCTCCTTTTGGTCCAGAAGGCATTGTTGATCCCACAGTACGAGGGCCAGACTCCTCCCTGGAAGTCACATCCACAGTGTCAGGGAGATTTTCACCCTTGGATGTCATGTCCCACGTAGGGGAAAGGTAATGATTTTCCTTGTAGAGTTGGCTTAGAGAGAGAGACCACATCTGAGCAACAAAGGAGGTTTCCTGGAAGCAACTCTTAGGCCTTATTTTGGGTAGTCTTAGCTTCTCCTCCCTATAGAAATCAGTTTCATAAGGGCAGACCTCAAAATCCAGGGCTTGGCCTATTTTCTTGGGAGTCCCCAATGGTTGAGAGGTTACCTGAGGTTTCCCAGATGGGAAAGTTTAATAGTTATATATATATCCCCTCAAGGGACTCTACCAGTGCTTTTTAATTATCAGTCCACCATGGACTGAGATGTATCCTGGTATTACATTGAACTATACTGAATTACAAGGCCTTGTTCTGTTCTGGACTCCAGGAGTTTGGGTTGTTTAAATGAGCTCCCCAGACAGCTTGATTTGGATTATGTGTTACTGAAAGTTTAGGTTCTGGACATAACAAACCTCTCTGCCTTTGGTCTCATACAGTCGGTGAAGGTCTAGAGTACATACACGTCATCTTTCCCTTAGACCCAGCCATATTGCTTCATTTTTAACTCTAGTTGAGGCCTGATCTCTTTTTCAGCTACTTTAGCTGTTATTGAATATAGCTGTGCTAACTTTCAGGGTTGCAGTACTCCATTTATGGGCCTTAGATGTCACGGAGTTATTCGGAGTTCCAGGGAAATACCAGCTGATACACAGATAGCTCAGTGTCTCAGAATCTAGAAATGCGCTTACAACTTCAGACTAAGTGATGCTGCTCTAGGGGTTTACAATCTAGGCTCCAGTTTTCCTGTAAGCAGTTTCTGAAGGAGACCTTAGCGTATCTGTTCTTTTGTTTGGCTTTATTCAGTTCATTGCGTGCCTTTCGACATCTGTCCTCTTGCAGCTGCTCCGTGTTCCATCATATAAATGTATCACAGTTCGTCATTCTGCTTCTCAGTCGTCGTGCCCTTCGGCTGTCTCGGTCTAGTGAGCATCATGGATAAGGTCCAGAATGACAAACCACATCTCACGGTGCCCTCGCTTGGGTGTATGTCGGCAGCATTCTCAAGTTTAGACAGTTTTCGCTGGTCCACAGCAACAAAGCCGACAAACACAGTGTCTCCGAGTATCAAATCAAAACTACTCTTTATCACTTGTCCTCCAGCCCCCCAATTAGTGGCCCCTGGTATTGCTGAGTCCCTGTTGATATCTTCCTGTTAACTATTGGCTATAACATGCATTTTTAGTTTTTCCCCATACCCTTCTACTATTGACTCTTTGTGTCCGCTATCGAATCTTTGAAATAGTTCATGTGAAAACTTATAATTGTAGATTTAATCAGAGGGATACATGGCAGATACATCCCCTTTCAATCACATTCACTTCTTATAACCCTGCTAATTGATTACCATCACTTCTGTTTCCTGGCATTTAGGTTCAACCTCATTCTACCAATATTTTTTAATTATTAACCCACCATAGGCTGAGATGTACCCTCGTATTACATTAAGCTAAGAGAATTTAAGGCCTTGTTCCAGTTCTGGACTCCAGGAGTCCGGATTGTTTAAATGATCCTATTCAGATCGATTTAGATTAGAAATGTTACATAAATATTTTTATATGTACTTAGTTCTGGGTATTGAATTTTTGGCAATACGAAAGAATTATTGTGGTTTTATAATATGCTTAACTGTCTTGTAGGACAAAACTCCCACCCCTTACTTATTTTTTCAAAATTCTCAGAGTTGAAACTTTAGATGAATTCTATAATCTCTTTCTCATGCTTTGAAGAAAACCTTTTAGTATTTTGACTGTATTGTTTAAAGGTTTATATAATGTATAAGGCTTTCAACAATATCTGCCTAGGCATTTTATATTTTGCTTAAATTTGTGAACATGTTTTCTTAATGTTTATTGATGGTGTCAGGGAAAGCATTTACGCACTGAGGGTGTGTCAGCAGCAGAATTGGTAAGCTCTCATCTAGTTCTCATAGTGTTAACTGATGGACTTGGCTTGAGTTAGGCTTTTATAAATATTTGTCAAATGAATGAGTGAATATCTTTATGTACAGGGTGTTTTCCCCTTTTCCTTCTTTTGGATTACTTTAGATAGATTCCCAAGAATGGAATTGTGGGTTAAAGGAGATGAACATTAGTACTGCTTCTAAAGTGTGCTAAGTTTTAGAGGTGGAGATTCTTTACTAAAGTGTTGGGGACCAAGAGAATAAAAAGGCTTCCGTGAACTGGTCATGTGGTAGAGAATATAGTTAGATATGAGGTCTGACACCTCTCTGTGCTACTGGATTTCTGCTGCAGTCCCCTGTACCCCAGTAATGCCCTTGTCTCCTGAGAGTGGGCCCTTAAATGTGTTGAAATCAATTAGCTCTTCATCAAGTGACGTTACTGTGGAACTATCCTGAGCACCAATGAGTGAATTAGAGAGAGCGAAGTCCCTGGGGCCCAAGAGGAGGGACAGGTGGCTGGGGCCTCTCTAACCTCAGGGTGGGCTTCTAGGTTTTGGTTTATAGGAGACCGGGGACGAAGGCTTGGGGGAACAGCTGGGGTATCACTTGTACTTCTCGGCCAGCTGTCAAGGACTGAGTTCAGTTTTAAACTGGGACGAGGGATGGCCTGGTCTTCATTCTCTGGACTGGCACCTCAATGCAGCAGATGGCAGACAGGTCAGGACGCTGCCCGTCCAGTCCTCGTCAACCCCCTCCCACCGGATGTATGCAGCCTTGTAAGAGATCACCTAAAGGGCTTTCCTGGGCATTTGGCTTGGTCAAGGTTTTAGCAGTCTTGAGGCAATACCAGCAGCTAAA
The DNA here is from genome assembly GCA_004026745.1 of Myrmecophaga tridactyla. Taxonomy (NCBI): domain Eukaryota; kingdom Metazoa; phylum Chordata; class Mammalia; order Pilosa; family Myrmecophagidae; genus Myrmecophaga; species Myrmecophaga tridactyla. The sequence goes on from PVIY010042081.1 coordinate 17,107, forward strand.
CTTCAGGAGAGAATGAGTCAGTTGTTTGGTATTCAGCTTTGTACAAGGCACTGTGCCAGGCATCTTGGACCACACTGAGACGAGCAGACCTGACCTCTGCCTTTGAGGAATGTAGACTAGTGGGGAACACTTAGGTATGCCCCGCCCCACGGAGAGGTAACCTGGGCTGCTTGGAGGCATGACTTCTCCATTCAGAAGATGGTAAGAACATGTAGGCACGGGTCAGGGAAACCTCCTCGGAAGAGGTGGCATTTGCACTGGGCCTAGGAGGATGACTAGGAGTTGTAGAGCTGGGAGCGGTGGGAGACTGGTGGGTGAAGGTCTGTTTCAGGGCGTGGCCTGGTGAGTGGGCAGGCAGCCGAGGCTGTCACCGGGCCTGCCCCTGGGTGCTTGCCTGGCACGTGGAACCTTGTATGGCTTCTACTCCTGCAGTGTGACGGGAATGCCTGCCTGACCCTCCAGAACTTGTGACTAAAGCACTTGTAGTGGGCAGTCCTGGGGTGGGGTGGTGCAGATACACTGATTGCCTGGCAGTCGCGCTCCTCACTCCTTCTGGCTAGCACGTTCTTGGGGAATGCTCTGTGGTGTGTGCTTCGCTTCCGTCGTTGACTGGCTCATTTGTCACCAGTTAAGCTGGAGCTCAGTAGCAGGGGAAATGCTGGTGTTAGATTCTTTGAGGAGCTGTCTGTGAATTCAGATCTTCTAGGGTCCTGCTTGCCCCTGTCTGGGAGGGGACAGTAAAGGTCCTGAAGCTGTGTGCTGTCAGCCCGAAGCAGCACATCTTTGGGTCACTAAAAAATGTTGGCATCTTCTTGAGCTTCAGTAGAGCATGGGGTGGCTGGAGATATGAGGGCACCTGTTTAAAGAAGGGAGAATTCCTCCTGAGTCATAAAGCCCTGGGGAAGGAGGACAGTGTGGTGGGCACCCCTGCCTCCATGTCCCCACGCCCTCGGCCAGCATCATCAGTGAGCCCATCCAGCTGGATTTCCCACCAGGCCAGCTCCCCTTCAGCCTTGACTCTCCAAGGGAATCTGTTTGACATCGTGGTCTAGACCACCGTTCAATACAAATATGACGTGAGCCACAAGTATGATTTTTTTCCTGTTTTTTTCTATTTAATAAAACAAACAATACACTTAGAACCCCCCCAATGGATATCTTAGTTAGCGTAATCATAGGCATATTTAAATAAAGTATCCGTGTAATCATTATAGAACCTGTGTTTGCACAGTTAAGTTTCATAAACCAATTTAAAATTAAGGCGACAAGGAAAATATCTACAGGTTCAGATAGTAAAGTTCTTAAATTATAAATATGAAACACTAACTTAGATACCATTTGATCAGCTGCCAAAAACTGGATGTTCTCAAAATAATAAGTAGAAAGTTCTTACAAATATCCGCATTTCTATAGTAATAACCTATGTTACTAAATATTTTCTTGATTTCAGGAAAATATGAATATACAAATATTTTTACAATTAACTTATGGAAATCATAACCGCCTAAAATGAATATCTTAGTTTATCCCTAGGCATATATTTATTATATTTAGATAACAAAATATCTAAGTAATCATCGTAAAACCTGTTTGTACAATATGTTTCATAAACCAATTTAAAATTAAAGCAAGGAAGGAAAAAAATCTATAGATATAGATAATCAGTTTGTTAAATTCTAAATATTAAGCACTGTATTAAGTACCATCTGATTAACTATCAAGCCTGTGTGCATTCTCAAAATATCAGATAAAAAGTTATTACGCATATCAACTTTGCTATAGTATTGATTTGTGTTACTAAATATTTTCAAATTTTAAATTTCAGGAATTTATTTTATCTAATATTACTATAGCTGCCTATAGTTTTTTATTTATTTTTTTGCTTTTTTTTGTTGTTGTAAAATATATATATATATACAGAAAAGAGAAAGAAAAAAAAGCAATTATTTTCAAAGCACACTTCAACAAGCAGCTACAGAACAGGTCCTGGGGTTTGTCATAAGCTACCATACTCTCACCTCAGATTGTTTTCTTCTAGCTGCTCCAAAACCCTAGCGGCTTTATCACAGTCATAATAATGGAATTATACAGTATCTTTCCTTTTGTGTCTTATTTCACTCTGCATTATGTCCACAGGGTTCATCCACATTGTCATATGTTTCAGAACATCATTTTGTCTAAATGCTGCATGATATTCCATCGTATGTATATACCACATTTTTTTAATCCACTCTGCTATTGATGGGTACCTAGATTGTTTCCATCTCTTGGTAATTGAGAATAGTGTCTTTACGAACATCGGTGGGCAAATGTCTGTTCGTGTCACTGCCCTCAACTCTTCTGGGCATATACCAAGCGTTGGTATTGCCTGGTCATTGAGCAACTCAGTATTTAGTTTTCTGAGGAATTGCCAAACTGACTTCCACAGTGGCTTAACCATTTTACATTCCTACCACAGTGAATAAGTGTTCCAGTTTCTCCGCATCCTCTCCAATACTTATAGTTTTCTGTTTGTTTAATAGCAGCCATTCTTATAGGTGTGAGGTGATATCTCATTGTCTTAATTTGCATTTCCCTTATAGCCAGTGAAGATGAGCAGCTCTTCATGTGCTTTTTAGCCATCTGTATTTGCTTTTCAGAAAACTGCCTATTCATTTCCTCTTTTATAATTGGGTTGTTTGTTCTCTTGTTGAGCTGTATGATTTATTTATATACACCGGATATCAAGCCTTTATCTGATATGTGGTTTCCAAATATTTTCTCCCATTAAGTTGGCTGCCTCTTCACCTTTTTAATAAAGTCTGTTGAGGCACAGAAGCTCTTGATCTTAAGGAATTCACATTTGTCTGGTTTTTTTTTTTCCATAGCTTGTGCTTTAGGTATAAAGTTTAAGAAGCTACCTCTGTTACTAGATCTTGAAGATGTTTTCCTACATTTTTTTCTAAAAATTTTATGGTACTGGCTCTTACATTTAGGTCCTAGATTCATTTTTTTTAAACTTTTTTTATTAATTAAAAAAATTAACAAAAAAACATTAAGATATCATTCCATTCTACATATACAATCAGTAATTCTTAATATTATCACATAGTTGCATATTCATCATTTCTTAGAACGTTTGCATCGATTTAGAAAAAGAAATAAAAAGACAACAGAATGATAATAGAGAAAAAAAGATTATACATACCATACCCCTTACCCCCGCTTTCATTTACCACTAGCATTTCAAGCTGAATTTATTTTAACATTTCTTCCCCCTATTATTTATTTTTATTTCATATGTTCTACTCTTCTGTTGATATAGTAGCTAAAAGGAGCATCAGACACAAGGTTCTCACATTCACAGAGTCTCATTGTGAAAGCTATATCATTGTTCAATCATCATCAAGACACATGGCTACTGGAACACAGCTCTACATTTTCAGGCAGTTCCCTCCAGCCTCTCTGCTACATCTTGAACAACAAGGTGATATCTACTTAACGCATAAGAATAACCTCCAGGATAACCTCTCGACTCTGTTTGGAATCTCTCAGCCATTGACCTAGATTCATTTTTAATTAATGTTTGTATAGGGTATAAGGTAGGGGTCCTCTTTCATCCTTTTTGCTATCCAGTTTTTCCATGCCCATTTCTTGAAAAAACTATTCTGTTCCAATTCAGTGAATTTGGGGGCCTTATCGAAGATCAACTGTCCATAAATTTGGTCTCTGCACTCTCGATTCTATTCCAGTGGTCAGTCCTTCTGTCTTTGTACCACTACCATGCTAGTTTGACCACTGTGGCTTTATAGTAAGCTTTAAAGTCAGGAAGTGATAGACCTCCCAGTTTGCTCTTCTTTTTAAGGATATCTTTAGCTATTTGGGGTCTTTTTCCCTTCCATATGAATTAAAAAAAATTTTTTTTATTAATTAAAAAAAATTATAAGAAACACAAACATTCCCAACACATACACTCAGCAATTCACAATATCATCACATAGTTGCATATTCATCATCATGATCATTTCCCAGAACATTAGCATCAATTCAGAAAAAGAAATAAAAAGACAACAGAAAAATATAACAAACAGAAAAAAAAATTTACAGGCCATACCCCTTACTGATCCCTTTCATTGATCACTAGCATTT
>PVIY010042082.1:0-21205 GCA_004026745.1 Myrmecophaga tridactyla
AGTGATAACTGAATGTATTTGTAAAAGCTTAATAAAAAGACAGTTAAATATTTTGATCACTGAATTTGTTTTAAGCTTACTGATCATTGGTGTATCTTAATTTTTATTTAAAGCATGATAATCATTTTCTGTAAAACAAAGACTTTGATTCATTTGAGGGCTTGTGTATTAAGAGTAACATTATGTGCTGTCATTGTATTCTTAAGATTTTTTTTTATTTTGATAAAATTGTTGAGCCCTATCACATTCAATACTTCCACCCCCAAATCCTGGTCCAATATAAAAGAATGAAAACATGAAGAAAAAATATTTATATTAATTTATTCTGCTGTTGGCTGACCTCATCCTTATGACACATACATAGAAGTGTTTCTCCATAAATGAATAATAATAGGTCTTTAGTATAAAAGTTAATGACTTGTCTTATGGCTTTAATATGCTACCAGATTACCAAGACATCTAGTTATAAAATAAATGTGTACAAGGTAATCTATCAGTATAACATACTTAAGTTTTCAAATGAAGAAGAAACACTTGAAAATATTAATAGTCTTACAACAAAACTTGTACTCTAAGCATGAATAGCTCTCATGTCTCGTAAGTACATTTTTTTTCATGGAATTACATTTTGACTTCAGTTCTGGTGTTAAAATTTTAACAAATATGGTTTTGAATTAAGTTCCCTTGTGAGCTGTAAAAAAAACCCAACACAATATTTGCAAAAAGGCTAGTGTCACATACTGGATTTCAATGATATAAGCCAGTCTAATCTTTTACTTTCAAAATTTTTATCTTAATTAGAAAGGTAGGTATAAATATATAAATTGAGATATATAAACAAAGATTTAGCCATAAATGCATACATGTATGCACGCATGCACACACACAAAAATAATTAACAAGACAAGTTAGCGTTAAATGTAGAAGTCAGGTTTCACACAAATAATTAACAATACAAGGTAGCACTAAATGTAGAGATCAGGTATTTTTCATTTCAAGATACAGGAAACCTTACCCAAACCATTTTTAAGCAAGAGCAAGAGAATTTATTGGACCATATATATGAAAAGTACACAAGTAAAAATCCTTTTTCTTATTTTTATTTTTGGTTATACTCAATTTTGTAGTTCAATGAGGCCACAAAGACTCAGTTCCCTTCCATCTCACTACTCTATCTTCTACAGCACAGGCCTTCAGACTGCCCTGGCTGTTTCAGCATGGCTGGCAAAACTCTCAGGACATATTTCCTCATCTGCTATCAACAAGAAAGAGATGTCCCATAAAGACTCCAAAAAATCTTAAGATACACTCTGATTGGTCATGAGCCCAGCCATGAACCAATCTCAGTGACAGGGTAATGGTATATTCCAATTGGCCTGATCCATTAGTGTATCAATCCTGGACTGGAAGTGGAGTCAACCCTATTCCAAGAGAATGCATAGAAAACTGATTTACCAAACATAACTCAGGGTGCTTGTTCTAGTTTGCTAGTTGCTGGAATGCAATATACTATAAACGGAATGGCTTTTAAAAAGGGGAATTTAAAAAGTTGCTAGTTTACAGTTCTAAGGCCAAGAAAATGTCCCAATTAAAACAAATCTATAGAAATGTCCAATCAAAGGCATCCAGGGAAAGATACCTTGGTTCAAGAAGGCCGATGAAGTTCAGGCTTTCTCTCTCAGCTGGAAGGGCATATGGTGAACACTGTCAGGGTTTCTCTCTCATCTGGAAAGGCACATGGTGAGCAAGGCATCATCTGCTAGCTTCTTCTCCTGGTTTCCTGTTCCATGAAGCTCCCTGAGAAGCATGTTCCTTCTTCATCTCCAAAGATCACTGGCTGGTGGACTCTGCATCTTGTGACTATGTCGTTCTGCTCTGCCCTCTCTGAATCTCTCATTCTCCAAAATGTTCCCTCTTTTATAGGACTCCAGAAACTAAATAGAAACTAATAGAAGCAGAAAGAAGAGGAGGAGGAGAGGAGGTGAAGATGAAGAAAAGGAGGAGAAAGAGGAGTAAAAGAAGAAGAAAAGCAGCTGCAAGAGCATCAGATGTGTAATTCAATAACAAACATGTGATCCAGTAGTAATTATGGGTCTCAATAATTCAGATCAGAGAAAGGGCCTGAGAGTCAGGAGTACTAGAAGATTTCTTGAAGGCCATAGAATTTGAGTGGAGTTCTTACTCATGAGCGCATAATGCTAATTCAAGTACTATAGAAAATGTGAATGATGAAGAAGAAGACGGTTGCAAGAAGTACAGTAAAACCACTGCCCCTCATCCTTGTGTTTGGAGAATGAGTGGGCATGTGTAGATGAAAAAGTCAGGGAGAAAGAGCTATGTTCCAGTTAAATTTGTAGATCTTAACTTTTATAATGTACATTTTGTAGTCAAATAAGTGGTTATCCATTAGAGATTGAACATTTGATGCTGAAGGAGAACAGAATGCTTAACAGGATTGATTGTAAAGATCCAGAAATGGACTGAGCAATACTATCTGATGCTAGCGCAATATTGTATGTACCATGAACAAAGTTGAGTGTGAGTATGGCTGAAAAAAGAAGGCTAGGAGCATGTATGACACCAGAAGAAAAGCTAGAAGATAAAGTCTAGGACTGTATAGCTTAGCGAAACCTGGAGTGGACAAACTGGGTGGTGATTAAAAGTACAATTATAAGAATGTTTTTACATGAGGGAGAACAAATGAGTGTCAACAGTACAAGGATTGAAAATGGGATGGTAGAATCAATGCAAATTTGGCTATATGGTTAACAGTAACATTGTACTATGCTTCCATTAAATGTAACAAAAGCAATATACCAAAGCTAAATGTCATTAAGAGGGGGATATAAGGGAAGGGTATGGTATTCTTGATATTGTTGCTGTTTCTCCTCTTTGTTATATTTTATTTTGTCGTCTTCATTTTTTTTCTTCCTCTCCTTTTATTGCAGAAGAAATGGAATTGTTCTCATATAGACTGTGGTGGTGAATGCATAACTATGTGATTATACTGGGGACCATTGATTGTTTATTTAGAATGGATTGCATAGTGTGTGAATAAAACTGTTTAAAAATAAACAAAGATACACGTGCTGGAGAAAATGTGGAGGGAAGTAGAACAGTGCAGGCCCCCTGGAGGGCAATGTGGTGGTTCCATATGGGAGTTTAGGGCTCCCATAGGATACTGCATCCCATTATTAGGTATATACTTAGAAGAACTGAAAGCAAAGACATGAATGGACATTTGCACACTGGTACGTATGGTGATAGCATTCATGATTTACAGTGGATGTTTCAACTGGTAAATGAAAGGGCAAACTGTGGTGTACACATACAATGGAAGATTGAGTGGCTGCAAGAAGGAATGAAGTTGTGAGGCATGCTACTAGGTAAATGAAACTCGAAGGGCATTAAGTTGAGTGAAATAAGCCAGCAATGAATAAACAAACATTGTACGACCTCACTAATATGTACTAAATATAATGTGCAAACTGAGAATTGAATTCGTGAGCATAGTTTATCTGGGAAGGCTTATTGTAAAAGTTCCTACACCATAAGCTCTTATAGAGGTCACATTTATTCCTGAGTTGTAACTGTTATTTCTAAATTTTGAGAAGCTGAGCTCTTTGTACATAATCCGTTTATTCCCCGGAACTTTCGGTATCTATGGGACACCTGAGACTCTGAGCTAGAGTTATACAGGTATAAAAGTCAGAATTTCCCCCATACAACAGCTGTCTAAAAAGCTAAAAAAAATGATCAGACTTCAATTAGAGATATGAATAAAGCTGATCTGCATAGGATTAAAGTAAATCAGATTAAAGGGTAAAGAATAACATTGACTGTGTTTTAAAATTTCAACTTCTGTGTCAAACCAAAGGTGCAAAATTTATATTTTTGGTAGCACACTATCTAATTTAACTTGTAGAGTCAGTTTATTTGAACACCATAATTACATCAAACCTTGAATAGGGAGTGAGATCTTTTTACTTTGTATAGGTTAATGTGATTCCCTGATATACCTCAAAGTAAAAAATGTATTTGCCAAGTCCACTTGAGGAACTGGGGATAAATGTGTAAGTATTAAACTTCCCTACCTGTGGAAGCCCTGATATTCTCACAAGTATTGGAGACTATCAATTTAATAGGCAGAAGCCTCAATCTTGAGGCTTGCCTTTATGAAACTTATTCCTGCAAAGGAGAAGCCAAGACTATTTATAATCATGCCTAAGAGTCACTCCCAGAGAACCTCTTGTTGCTCAGATGTGGCCTCTGTCTCTAAGCCAACTCTGCAGGTAAAGTCACTGCCCTCCTCTCTATGTGGGACCTGATTCCCAGGGGTGTAAATCTCTATGGCAATGTGGGATATGACTCGCAAGGATGAGTCTGGCCCTGGCATTATGGGATTGAGAAATCCTTCTTGACAAAAAGGGAAAAGAGAAATAAACAAAAGAAAGTTTCAGTGACAGAGAGATTTCATATAGAGTTGAGAGGTCATTCTGGAGGCTATTCTTATACATTATGTAAATATCCTTTTTCAGATTTTGGTGTTTTGGAGTAGCTGGAGGGAAGTGCTTGAAACTGTTGAACTGTAATCCAGTAGCCTTGATTCTTGAAGATAATTGTATAACTATATAGCTTTTACAGTGTGATGTGTAATTGTAAAAACCTGGTAACTGACGCTCCCTTTATCCAGTGCATGGAAAGATGAGTAAGAAAATAAGGACAAAATAAATAAATAAAAGGAGCTTCCATTAAACAAACAGGAAACTACAAATGTTGGAGAAAATGTGGAGAAATTAGAACACTTATGCACTGCTGGTGGCGATGTATAATGGTATAGCCACTGTGGAAGACAGTTTGGAGTTCCCTCAGAAAATTAAATATCAAGTTTCCCTACCCAGCAATACAACTTCACAGTTTATACCCAGAACAGCTGAAAGCAGTGTCACAAACAGACATTTGCACACTGGTGTTCATAGCGGCATTATTCATATTTGCCAAAAGATGGAAACAACTGAAGTGTCCATCAACAGATGAGTAGATAAACAAAATGTGGTACATACATATGATGCAATATTATACAGTAAGAAGAAATGAGGTCCTAAAGCATATGACAACATGGATAAAACTTGATGACATAAAGCTAAATGATATAAGCCAGACACAAAAGGATAGATACTATATAATTTCACTAATATGAACCCCCTTGAAAATGTAAACTCACAGTAATGTAGAATATATGGGAACTAGAGATAGACAGGAGCTAGAGAAGTGGGAACAGCTACCTAATATGTACAGATTAGTTAACACGATTGAATGCTAAAGTATGGGAATGGGTAGAGGTGATAGTAGTTCATTAGTGGGTTTATAAGTAATAGTGCAATATTGAAAGTGAATATGACTGAAATGGGTTGTTTAGGGCCATGCACCTCTTTGATTAACAATATAAATATAAATAAGTTCTTGCATGAACTACTTCAAAAGTATGACACTTGTACAAAGAGTCAGTAACAGATGGGTGGGTTAGTTTGTAAGCTGCCAGAGAGTTATATATCCGAAACAGAACAGCTTTTAAAAAGGGGAGCTTAGTAAGTTGTAAGTTTACAGTTCCAAGACTGTGAAAATGTCCAAATTAAGGCACCAACAAAAGTTTACCTTCACTCAAGAAAGGGTCATAAAGTTCAGGGTTTCTCTCTCAGCTGGGAGGGCACATGGCTATGTCTGCTAGCTTCCTCTCCTCACTTCTTGTTTGATGAAGCTCACCCAGGGGTGTTTTCTTCTTCATTTCCAAAGGTCTCAGGCTGCATGGGCTCTGTTGGTTCTGGTGGCTCTAAAACTTTTTCCAAAATAGTTCCCTCTTAAAAGGCTCCAATAAGCAACCTCACCTTGAATAGGTGGAGACACATCTCCGTGGAAGCCATCTAATCAAAAATTACCACCCACAATTGTGTGGGTCACATCTCCATGGAAACAATCAAAAAGCTCCCACCCAGCAATATTGAATGAGGATTGTGTTAGTTAGGGTTCTCTAGAGAAACAGAATCAACAGGGAAATCTCTCAAACATAAAATTTATATAAGTGTCTCACGTGACCACGTGAACGCAGAGTCCAAAATCCGCAGGGCAGGCTGTGAAGCTGGTGATTCCGATGGAGGGTCTGGACAAACTCCATAGGAGAGGTTCACCAGCTGAGACAGGAAGAATCCTCCTTAAAAGGCTTCCAGTGATCAGATTAAGCATTACTCATTGCAGAGGACACTCCCCCTTTGGCTGATTACAAATGGAATCAGCTGTGGATGCAGCTGACGTGATCATGATTTAATTCTATGAAATGTCCACATCACAACAGACAGGCCAGCACTTGCTCAACCAGACAACTTGGCCAAGTTGACACATGAACCTAACCATGACAAGAATTAAAGGGCATGGCTTTCTGTAGTACCTAATAACTTCAAACCAGCACAAAGAGTATATGGGAAAAACTACTTATTGCATGCTATGATCTATATTTAAATGGGAATACATCATTAGTACACAACAATACTTGTGATAAATAATTTAGGGGGACAAGAGTTAAAGGGAGTTTTGGTTTTCTCTTTGGTGTGAGTGTGATTGTCTGTTATTCTTCTCTTCAGAGCAAAGAAGATTGTCTCAAATTGAGAGCAATGATTGTACAATTAAGTGAGGATACTGTGAAACATCAATTGTTTATTTTCAGTAGAATGTATGCTATATAAATATATCTCAAAAATTTACAGATTCAAAATAAATAAATAAACAGAAAATTCAAGTTCTAGAGAAAATGTGGAGAGAGAGGTATACCTATTCCATTTTCATAAGGTAGCAGAATGGGGTTGCCCTGCTTGGAAGATAATGTAATGGATCCACAGGAAGCTAAATATAGAGTCACCATTTGATGACGCAAGCCTCTTACTAGCAATATTCTCAAAAGAACTGAAAGCGAGGATTTGAAGACATTTGAACACTGATGTTTATGGTGACATTACTCATGATACCAATGGATGGAGGTAGCCAAAGGTACATTGACTGAGAAACAAAAGGGCAAATTGTGGTGTATACATATGATGGAATATTGTGCGACCACAAAAGAAACAAAGTCAGGAGGCATGCAACGAGATGAATGAACCATGAGGACATTATGTTGGGTAAAATAAGCCAGAAATAAAAGGACAAATATTGTATGGTCTCTTTTATTAAATATTTAGAAGAAAATTGGGACTTAGATTGTATGCTGTTGCAGCAGTCACATTTATTCCTGAGCTTTAAATGTTATCTCTAAATTCTGAGATGCTGTGCTATATGTGCATACCTGGTATTTTCCTGGAACTTTGGGTACCTGTGTGACGCATCAGACTCAGAACTGGAGTTCTGCAGCTCTATAAGTCAGCATTGCTACATAGAGGAACTGTTAAGGAAGCTGAAAAAAGAGATCAACCTTCAATTAGAGATAAGAATAAAGCTAATCTTGTTGAGACTAAAGTAAATAGGAATACAGAGTAAAGGATGATATTGTCTGTATTTTAGAACTCCACCTACTGTATGAGACCAAAGCAAGAGAGCCTTATTTTATCCAACACCTAAATCTTCTGTAGCACACAATCTAACTTAACCTATCTAGCCAGTTTAGTTAAACAACCTAAATGCATGGAGCTTAGAATTGTGAGTGAGGTCTTGCAATTCTGTATAGCTTAATGTAATACCCAGATATATTCCAGAGAATGTTGGGCAGACAACTAAAAAGTGTTGGCAAATCCCTTGAGGGAATGGAGGAAAATATATGAAATTATTAAATTTCTTTACCTGATACTCTCACAAATGTTAGGGACTCCCAAGTTAATAGGCTATGCCCTTGATCTTGAGGTTTGCTATTATGAAATTTATATCTGTAACAGAGAGGCTAAGCCTACTTATAGCAATGCCTGAGACTTACTTCCAGAGAACCTCTTTTGTTGCTTAGATGTGGCGTGTGTGTCTCTCTCTCTCTCTCTCTCTCTTAGCCCAACTCTGCAAGTAAAATCATTATCCTCCCTACTCTGTGGGACATGACATCAAGGTGTGTAAGTCTCACTGCAACCTGGGACATGACTCCCAGGGATGAGCCTGGCCATGGTACCATTGGATCAACATATCTACCTGACCAAAAGGATAAAAAGAAATGTAACAAAATAAGGTATCATTTCAAATAGAGTTGAGAGGCTATTCTGAAGGTTACTCTTATACAAGCTTCAGCTAGATATTGCTAATTGCTATGGGTGCCAAGTCCCAACCAAATAGTAGTTCTATAAACTCTAAAGAATACACAGGACTCTGTCTGAGACTTTATAAAAGTTTCACTCACTAAGTTTATTTTTCAGAAGCTTAAGACCTCCGGATGGTCCTAGACCAGATAAGTCCTGAAACTCAGAGCTACCAGTCTCTCCAAGAGCATCAGCTAGTTCTATCCCCCATCCCATAATGCCAACACCCTTCTCAATATGAAGAAGTTAAAATGGTCATTGCCCAAATATCCCTAAAGAGTGGAAGAAGGATCGAAGGAGAAGGAGGAGTTGTATCAGAAAAGACAGAATCTAACAAATGAGTACGACTACTGAATCATTATATTGATATTTCTTTTCATTTTCCAGTGTCTTAGAGCAATTGGGAAGAAAACATCTGAAATGGTGGACCTGTGACCCATTCTATACTTGAAATTTGCTCTAAAACTACTTGTTAAAATGTACTTTAAATGCATCATTTTTTGTATATAAAATTAGCAAATAAATAATATGGGGATAAGGGTATGAGAAGTTTGGAATGTTCTTTTTTACTTTTATCTTTATTTTTATTCTTATTTTTATTGTTTATGGAGTATTAAAAACGTTCAAAAATCGATTTGATGATGAATGCACAGCTATATGATGATACTTTGAACCATCGATTGTATACTTTGGATGAGTATATAGTATGTGAATATCAATAAAATCACTATTAAAAACATTTAAAAACACAAATAAAAATAAATTGTTACTCCAGAGATAGCAATTCTAGAGAAATTTAATATTTTCCTTCATAGAGTGTGCCATCTGACCTTAAGATTTGGAACTTAAAATGTATTTTTATATAAGAAAGTTAGAATTAAGCAGCAATTAACCAGTAATGCACTATCTTTCTCAACTATTTGAATGTTACTTTAAATGCCTAAGATTTCTTTGAGATTTTATTTATTTCAATGGCAAGGTTAATATCTACATAGCATTTAAGGCATATTAATGGCCTATATTCTAGGGACACGTGAAGCTGATAAGAATGAGATAACTCTTTATGTGGCCTAGAATATTTATCGGAGACCCTGAGAAGTGTATAGACTTCAGTAGCATGAAAGCCTACATTTATAAATTTTAGTGAAAATTCTAAGGTCCCCAAATCTCAGTTTCAGACCAACTTTTCACACGATATATCTGCAAAGGCCAGAGAGAGGAAGATATGATCGCTACCCTGTCAAAAGTGTGTGAGATGCCATAGGCTGACACTAAAGACCATGACCAAGTGACCTGTAATTTCTTCAAGCTAAAAATGCCTACAGTCAGGTACATGAGTTTGGGTGGGAGAGGAATGGTTAAGGGCCTCAGGTATTCCATTTATTTATTCATTCATTCATTTAACAAAATTAAAACCATGACTATGAACATGTGAAAAGAAAACAGTTTCATAGAAATGGGGACCCAAACAGTTACAAAATCAAACCCTAATCCCAGAGCCCAAATTGCTTTCTCTAACAATTCTAGAGAGGTAATACCTATTTGTCCTATACATTGAAGAGCTAAATTAAGCTGTCCTATTCTTAATTCGCCAGCAAGTTACAATTTCCCTTAAACTCCAATTATTCTCCTAAGATACAAAAGAGCCCTGAACTGGAAGTCTGATGACCTGGTTCCAACCCTACCACTCATTAGCTGGTGACTTGAGCAAGTTACTTAATGTCTCTGATTCTCACCTCTTCTTATTTGCAAGAGGAATATTAACACTTGTCAAGTTAACCTAGATTATATTGTAAAAGTATGTGTCATATCACAACACCTATACTCATTCCATCCATGACAAAATCACTTTGACTCCCAAACCATAATTTAAAACTAATAAGGAGAATAGTATAGAGAAAAAAGAAAAGTTTGTGGCACCTGTATCCTTTCCTAGCACTCTGTGCAAATCTTCACTATAACACTTGGTCATTTTTAACGAATGCCTTTATGTGACCTTCTCTACTAGGCTCAATTCTCTGAAAGCAGAAAACTTGTTATATAAACTCTGTTTCCCAATTTCGAGAAAGTCCTTTAAACTGTGGCACATTTTAGGTAATATTAAACTGAACACTTGAAATTAACTACTTCTTGTCACTTACTAAGGGAATAGAGTGGCTCACTGAAGTGTTTCCTTCCTAGTCCTGTGAAAGTGGATCGTGAATTCTCTAAAGATCACTTTAGGAAGCATTCTGTCAGCTTATTATGAAAATCCTTCTTCTTGTTGGGACAGCCCCTTCATCTCCACTCCAAGAGAGAATCATCCTTTACTTTTGCGGTATGATTTAGAGAAATACTGTCTCTCTTGAGTTTCTTTACCTCCTAACCAATGCCATTACCATTTCCATAAACACAAGTAGCTGTTTTGTGTCGGTGGCCTTGCCCTCTCTCAGAAGCAAGCCAGTTAGTTGTTCAGTGGAAGATGAAGAAGCCCTGGGGACAGATTAATGAAACACACCAATTATCTTGAAGGCCAGATTCCTTGAAAGGCAGTGTGATAGAACAATCAAAATAACCAAGAGAGAAGGAAGGGGGAACTTAGGCTTTGCCGACACTCTGCATCAACTTTCTGTGCTATCTTGGGCAGATAACTTAATCACAACATATGCAAGCTTCATTAAAATGAGTGGTAAGGACTGAATGATCTCTGAGCCCACTTATATGTCTGATATTCAGAGTTAAATGAATATTTTGTGGCACCATGAGATAGAATTGGCTTGTATATTAGGTACACAATGCATCAAGCCAAAGAAAATTGGTTCTGTATTTGGACCAGCAAGGACCTGCGTGATCTTGTAATAAATAAGTGTGAGAAAAGTTATAGAGAACCTGGTTCTCTGTAATTGGTAGCCCCCATGAATAGTGGGCAGTTAAGAAGCTCTGTTGAGTACTCTGTAAGATGCTTAAAGAAAACTGGATGAATTATAACTTCCAAAATGATGGAGTGTACTAATCACACGTCTCAGTGGTTATTAAAATCATAGTCATGTGTTATGTTATATCTTCCTGGTGCCATGCTAACATCACGTAGAATGACCACTGATGTAATTTTCCTATGTCACTAAAGCATTAGTGAAAAATAATGTCACCCAAAAAAACAGCTTCACATGAGGCGGTAAGCTAATGGATCATTCGTTTTTCTTTCAATGAACACTGGAAACCTATTGAAATACTTAATGGACCATACATATGAATCAGACATACATCTATTTATTGGTAGTTAGTGCACAAATATTCACTCATTCTCTTGCATATGTTCATACAACTGTAATAAATGCTAGAAGTTGGTAAGCACCATGAAGAGGCAGATTAAATACTCAGAAAAGAGAGATATTATACTTGAGAGCATAAAGCAAGACTTTTATGGAGGGAGAAAAATTTTAAATGTGTCTTGAAAGCTAGGTTATATTTGTACATATGGAAACAACAAGTACTAGCAAAGGTAAATGAAGAGGGACTGGAAGATACAACACATGTAACAACATTAACATCAATCGTAACATCTGTGCCGGTTTGAAAGGATGATGTACCCTAGAAAAGCCATGTTTTAATACTGATCCATCCTGTGGGAGCAACCGTTTCTTTTAATCCTTATTCAGCACTGTAGGTAGGACACTTGATTAGATTATCTCCATGGAGACGTGACTTGCCTAATTGTGGGTATTAACCTTTGATTACAGGGAGATGTGTCTCCACTCATTCCAGGTGGATCTTGATTAGTTTACTAGATTCCTTTAAAAGAGGAGGCATCTTGGAGAAAGCTTCAGAATGATGAGAACCACAGAGCCCACACAGCCAGAGACCTTTGGAGAAGAAGAAGGAATACGCCCCCAGGGAGCTCCATGAAACAAAAAGCCTGGAGAGAAAGCTGGCTGACATCGCCATGTTCGTCATGGGCCTTTCCAATGGAGAGAGAAAACTTGAACATCATTGACCTTCTTGAACCAAGGTATCTTTCTCTGGTGCCTTAGATTGCACATTTCTATAGACTTGCTTTAATTTGGGCATTTTCATAGCCTTAGAATTGTAAATTTGCAACTTAATAAATTCCACTTTTAAAAAGGCATTCTGTTTCTGGCATATTATATTCTGGCAGCTAGCAAGCTGTAACAACATTTAGCACTCACCAGCTGTTTACTATGTATTAACAGCTTTGAATATGTGGTCTCAGGGGATCCTCTTAAACTCTAAGTAGTTGGTTTTATTAGTATCCACATTTTCAGGTGGGGAGATGGAGAAACTGAGGCCCAAAAAAGACAAGCACCTTGCCCAAACTGTCCTAGTTTAGGAAATATGAGGTTGTTCAGGATTGCTGAAATATGTGGTTGTGACAGGGATGAAGTGAAATACAATCTGAAAGGTTTGTCATGGCTAGACAATAAACAAACTTGAATGTTAGACTCTTTCTGTGAACCCAACTTAGGAAGAACTCAGATGAACTAAATAGGAAGTAAAAAGTCACTCGCTCGATATGTGTGTGTGTGTGTGTGTGTGTGTACTTCAATATATATATATTAAAGTTATGCTCTCTGCATTTTTTATAATGCTCAAAAATTAGCATTCCCCTAGCACTCTCATCGGCTTTGAATCACAGAATGTCAATCACAACCAGATGGAGTGTTGGTACCCATTCTAGTACAACTCTCTATTTATGAAAGTGGGAAAACTGAGCCTGAAAGATAATTAACCTGATAAAATTTTCCATTCAATTTAAGTTTTAAATAAAGAATAAATAAATATGTGGGTACATGACTACATAATCCAAGCCAATTATTTGCATGTTACTATTGGGAATTTACAACCAAAGAGCATATGAAAACCAAAAATCTCCTGGCACACATATGCTCTATGCACTGCTCAGGAAACAATTAACTTCTGTTCTCTTCTGCACTTTAATCATAATGGATTCTATTACTCCACTTAGTTGGTGGGTAACCAGATGTACACAAGACATTTAGCACAGACAGATCCCTTAAGTGAACATGCATTAATTCCTCCTAAAAATCTTGTAAATAAAAGATGTACTAGGACCTCAAAGATGTTCTGTTTTCACAGAGATTAGTAAAATGGCTTGGATTTTCTCTTGTTTGATCAGCTGTTTAGGAATTAACTTCCACTAAGCCGTGTTCATATTTAAAAATGTGTTATCCAATACAAATATTTTCTACAAAGTGTGAGGTTCCTCTTAGTTGTTTAAAGGCTGCCATCAGTAAGCTGAGAATATGGGGATTTTTGTTGAGTCTATGTTTTTATATTTGGTTTATTATTTCAGCAGCTATGCAGAAATACAATTCATACTTAAAGCATACATCTCCAAAGAGATATCTAATTCAGCACTCTGTGAATTAAATTAGTATTATTTTAATCTCTGCCTTGAGCCATAGTATGTAGTATGTAACTGTGTATGTTTTTATAATGCTAATAATTATAACTAACATTTAGTGAGTATTTTAGTTATTATTTGCATTTTTATTTGGCTCCCATTTTGATAAAATCAAAAGAACACTTTGAGACATCTCCTTCAGTTATGCTGTGGTTTTGAGATTGGGCTCCAAAACCTTCAATAGTGTAGTTTCCTCTGACATGGTGTAACACTTGTTTTTTGCATTACGTAGCGCTCTCATGCTGGAGTTTTGTAATAAAAATAGCATTTCCCCCTAAGAACAATTATTTAGAAGCTTATTTTCAAGCCAGAGGCAGCCATTTAGCCTTGTTCCATTACAAAGGATTGTCAAAGAAGACAATATGAAAGCAATGCTGTTTCTGTAGATAAATGTTCACAAACTATAAGCAACTTCTCAGAGCATTATTTTGGCTATTCAAGCCAACTTCTGTCTTCTTACTTTTAAATCATTTTTACCTTCCATTTTTCATATATATTTTACATATCAACCTGGTAGATAGTTGGATATCTCAGCCTGCCTACCTACAAACACTAATACTCATTTCCCAGTAGCCCAAAATATTCTTTTAAGAGTATTTAATATGTGATTGGTGCTTATAGCAGTCCCTTCCAATAATTTTCATTGGATTAAAACTAAAATGCATAGAATTGTTTGAAATTATTTGTTTGAAATGAGCCAAACCATAAGGATTACCATTTAAACACTTTATTACAATAGGGAATTGTAAATAGTATGTGTGTGATAATTGAAGTACATGTCTCACATAATTAGTCTGAAAATCACAGCTCAAGTTAATCACATATTAGTGTTCAGAAAGGATTACTCAATAAGAAATCAAATTATTGTTTTCCATAATTTTATTTTATATTTACAGCCTTCAACTCCAAATGCAAGGGTCTTGCTGAGGATTTGGGGAATTAAGGAAGAGAGACAGCATTGGAGGAGAGGGATCAGAGGTCTGATATGGATAATAATAACTAATAAAACTAACAGGATGTGAATGTCTTCCAGAAGAAATTCTTGCAACCAGCTTTGCGTTCTCGGGGTGCCATGGCTGGATTTGAGTTAGCAGATCTCTGCAACTCCAGCCTCATTTCATCCTGCTCAGCAGCCTGGGACAAATCTTCGGGTTCCAGAGCATCATTCTCTGTCTGGTTGGGTTCAGACAGCAGCTCTGCCAAGAAGTACTTGGCCAGCTCCTATATCGGGTGGAAGAGAGAGGGAGAGAGAGCTAGTGAGGTTGAAGAAAACAATGATGGATAAGAAGGAATGTTGAAGTCCAGTTTAGGAAAGCAGAGTCAGCCACATCAAAAACCCAATTACTATGCTGCACACTTTCTGTCATAATTAAAAAACCGGTTAAGGGCATAAAATTAAGAGTAATTTTCATAATCACTGTCAAACAAAAATGCTTCAAAGGCTTACATATTTCTGCAATTATTTTTGCCTCTGTCGGCTTACAACACACAGTGAGGGAGAGAAAGAGGAATAACTCCACATTATTAAAGCAGTTTTGCAAAGTTAAAGCATGTGCCAACAGTTTGCTTAACTCAATTTCTGTATCATGAGTTTAAAAGTAGAATTGTTCTTACCGTTTTCACTGAGCCACCTGTGAGAAAAAAGACCTCCTACAAATCGCAGACATAATCATGTTCCGTCTATAGAGTTCTCCTTAGCCCCTGGCCCACTGCATGAAAAGGAGTGGTTATTTAGATGATACCATTTCAGAAGTCCGTTCTTTCAGCACCTGCGTCAGTACCTCCCGTTTTCAGCACCGGGGACAGATCCCATCACCCCTTCCTGCTCAGGTTCAGACCGCCAAAAAGCCCACCTGAACTATGACTGACTGCGTTGTTCAGGGAGGAAAAAAAGGTAAGATGGGAGTCTGGACTTCGAAAGTTTTTCTAAGATGAGGGACCCTGAAAAGCACCAAGACTCTTGAGGACAACAGTTCAAACTATGGGAGCTGGCGCAAGGATAAGTGTGGGCTGAGGAAGAGGGAAAAAGAGGTCTTCGAGGGAATCTCCTTACCTGCTTCCCCGCGGCAGCAGCCAGGGACTTCTGCAGAAACTGACGGAGTCTGGGGTCCGAGGGAGCGCCGGCGACCCCGCCCATGGCCAGGACGATGGAAAGCGCGGCCAGCGCGCACTGGAGGCGGCAGGACAGCATCTCGGCGACGCCGGGGGAGCCGAGCTAGAGGGCGGATCCTCCAACTCAAGATGCGGTTCCGCAGGCAGCAGCGACGGCTCTGCACCTCGCAGCTCCTGAAGCGGCTTGGGCGCTCTCCACCGTCTCCCCGCTTTTTAAACTCTCTCTCTGACGTCAGACTAGGAGGCGCCCCCAGATTTCACCAGCGCTTTTACGCATCATTAGCCTCGCAAAATCAATCACAGAAGCGAGAGGAGGCTACGCGATCCGAAGTGGCTTACTTAAAAAAAAAAAAATCCCGCACATGCATGGTTTCACACATGCCACGGTATCTATGCAATCTTTTATATTCACTCAGTGCTATGCACATACACATTCTGTAATTTCACACACATGCACGTACACATGTGCACACTCAATACATACAAACAGAACCCAACGCAATCAGCCCTCACGGAGGTATATGCACTGACATACACGGCTGCATACACATAAACGTACCCAGACAACTCCGTCATCATACTCAAACATTTTGGGAGGCCAAACAAACGCAAAGGAATATGTGTAGGGCCAATGGAGACTCAGAATCATTCCTCTAAGAACAGAGCTGAGGATGGAATGTAAATGTCAGACAGGTCTAAACCATCTTCTCTTCCTCCGTTATCTATGTGAAAAGTATTGCATGGGATGATGTAAAAAACAAAACAAAACAAAACAAAACAAAAAACCCTTCACTTTTCCCTATAGTTGGGGAGAGAACGCTCCCTCTTTCTCAGCAGCTGAGAGATTTCTGGTCTCTCTACCTTAACACTGTGGCAAAAACTACTCCCAAAAAAAGTGAGATCAACTTCATTTTGGTGCCTTGAAACCTGGATTTGAAAGACAATCTCAGAAATCATCTACTGAACCTGAGTCATTGAGCCCCCAAAACAGGCAGGGAATTGCTCTGGCCCGCATTCCACAGTTAGAACTAGGGCCAGACCTCCACTTCCCAGGCCAGGGTTCTTTCCACTCCACTCGGAGTTTTCAAATAGATTTCTGGCCAAAGGAGAAGTTTGAAGTCAGGGACCCTCAGTCCGGACTTGTGAAAATTCAGGAAATCCCTGAAAATATATGACCAATATTGTGTGTCTATGTGTGGGGTAGGGATCAACAGACTCTCAAGCAGATCGAGCTTCCCACCCCACCCTGCCCCATACACACACACACACACACACACACACACACACACTCAAATGCTGCCATGGAATTCTGGTTGTGGTCTGTTTAAGTGTTTGCTGCCCATCTCAGAGTTTTAGCAGCTTTTCTTGAAATCTATCGAGGAAGGCCCAGCTGATATCCTGGCATGGACTAGATGATCCAAGGACCCACCAAGGGATGACAATTTATGAGTTTCAAGAAAATCTGTATTAGCCAGAAAGATACTCCTCATCTACAGAAACCTAGTGAAGCAGAGAATTTGGATAATCTTGTCAGCAGTCACACATGATGTATTGGAATATTCTGAACACAGACCAAAACCACAGTTTGGAGAGATGGGAAGGGAGGGGAGAGTCCTGAGTGTCTTGGATATTGTCACCATTCCCTTTTGTGAATCTCCAAGTCAAGACAAAGAGAGGACACACAGCAAGGGGAGCTAAAACTCCCACAGCCTGATAAATCCAGGCAAGGCTATGCACAAAATAAGGCATCAAAAAGTCATCGGTGTATTAGCATACTTTGAGAGAGCAAGGAACTGGGAGGGTAGAACCCGAAATCCAGAAAATAGCTGCTATTCTCTCTGTGTATCTGGGAGCCCTCCTTGGGCTCTAAGTGTTCAGAGTTTAGTTACAGTAAGCCAACTGTCCTAGGGCAATATTCTCCATCCAAGACTTGGCCCTTGGCACCCATCATTGAGTAGGCAAAATTTGCTTCTCTAAAATAAGAGCTGACAAAGAATAAACGGCAGCTCCACCATCTTGCCCTGTGCTCTAGGATCTCTGCTTCCTTCCTCCCCAGACTCCTGCTCCACTCTTTCTTCATCCTTATCTTCCTCCTCTACTCTTTCTCATCTCTCCTCTTTCTCCTTTTCTTTAAACATCTTCTGACTTTCCCTCTCAGAATCTTCCATATTCAATCCTTCTTTTGTCTTCTCTCTACATCCTCAATCCTCTTTTTAATTTTCTTCCTCTACCCAATAATTTTCTGACTTCAATCTGGTTGGATCTGGTTCTTTCCCTGCCTTCTCTGTACTTTTCCCTCCCTATTCACCTCGCTTAGCCAATATCTATCCCAGTCCCTGTCTCTGCATGTCTCACCTTCTCATTACCCCTCCTTCCCTTTCTCCATCCCTCCTTCTTATTTGCTTCTCATAAAAAATAAAAAATAAAACCTGTAGTCTCTAGCTGCTTGAATACCTTCTTGGGAATAGTGAAGTCCAGGTTTCTTCCCTCACACCCATGCTGAAGCACTGAGGCTGTGGATGGGTTGACTTCTTGGTTTTGTTTTGCTTTGTTTTGTTTTACAATTCTTGGACTGTTATGAATGTAAGAACCATGTAAGAAAGATAAGAAGCCAGGGCAAAGGGGAACATATATTCTACCTTAAATCCTCCACAGCCAAACTGGTTGGCTTTAAGCTTTCTCAACCTGAGCCCACTGGAAACCCCCAGAGCCTGTCTCCTAAATCCCAAAATCTGGGAGAAGGAAGTGGTTTGTGGTTATTCCAAGGTCTTGGTCACCAGGAATCACCTCCCTCTCCTTATTCAGTCCTCTGTGGTTCACAAAGCCTTTCTCATGCAGAACTTCAGACAAGAAGGGCAGGCAAGTCCCATTTTACAGAGGGGAAAACTGAGGTCTTGAGAACATAAGTCCCTTTCACAGGTAGGAAGTGGTATGGTCAGAGGAAAAATGTCATTCCACTTTAAAACATTTCATCAACCCCTGACTCAGCATTACTAGAGCTATCTGGCTGAGCAGTCTGCAGCCAGGCTACAAATGCTTCTAGACGGCATCCAGACTCTCTTGCATGCAAGCTCTTCTGACCAAGAAATAATCTTGTTGAATGTCTTCCTCATTGGACATATGTTTTGGGGTGACCTCCCGCCAATACAAGTGCATTGGGCTTTTCACAGTCCTGTTAGAAAGAAGAATTGCTCTTGAGTCTTGTTTCTAGTATGGCCTGCCCTCCCCTTTCTGGATCTCAGTCTCTCCATCTGTAAAATTGTTTCACTCCAGTTCTTTCTATAAATATGTACTAAGAACCTACCCTGCTGGAGATATCAATGATATAGAAGTAAACTAGAAAGGTAAAGCCTTTAAGGATAATGGACAATAATCATATTAATTAGTTAGTGTTCCAATTGATAAGGGTTGAAGGAAGGTGTGGGGCATGATGGTTGGAGAAGACGCTTCTATGCGGGACCTATTTGAGCACAGACCTGAATGAGGTGAGGGAGTCATCCAGGCAAATATCTGAATAAAGATATGGTCTTTTTAGGGGGAGGAACAATTGGCGGGGCAAAGGCCCTGAGGTAGAAGCATGCTTGGCACATTCATACAACTGCACAAGGCAAGTGAGCTAGAATGAGGTAGGTGAAGCAGAGAGATCTAGGAGAAAGATCAGCATCATAGGTAGAGCTAAGATCACATGGTCGCCTTGAAGGAAGCCATGAGAGGATTTTGAGCAAGAAGTTGAAATGATTTGGTCTTTTTAAAATAATACCTTCTTAGCCCATGACAAACTCCGGGATCCATCCTGTAGCTACTTGTTGAAGAGTGCTTTGAAAACTATTTCTTTGCCTTGTGGATATATTATAATATACAATAAAAAGTTTTAAAAGGTGGTAAAAAAAGACAAGAAAAACAAATAAAAAACCAAAAAATAATAAGGTAGTATATGGGAAAAATAAATACAGTATAAATTATGAATGATAGATAATAAATTTTAATAATCTTTAAAAAAATCAGTTTCAGGTTTTCTGATTTCTTGGAGGTGTCATTTTTCTACTATATTGAAACAAACATGAACATATAATATCATCTGAAAAAATATAATAATACTTTCTGCTAAATGGAAAATTACTGTAAGAGGACAAGAATAGATGTCACAAAATAAGTTAGGAGTCTTAGAACCATTTAAAAGAGAAAAGAACTAATACGAAAGGGGACACATGTTCTCCCTTAAATTCTCTATGGCCAAGCTAGTAGGCTTAGCATCAAACCCTCTTCAGCCAGTCACCAGAGTCCATCTCCCAAGTCTCAAAAGCTGGGAGGGGAAGGGGGTTTATGGTTGTTAGTGGGGAACTCAATCTCCAAACCTATTTCAGGCAAGAGAAGATGGTGTTTTAGAGTGTGATGGTAGCCAGGAAAAAAGTGAGGAGTTTATTATGAAGGTTTATTTTGAAGTATTGACAGGATTTGTTGATGGCTAGTTTGGATATCAAGGAATAAAAATGAGAAGAGCCTTTCAGACATTTTTTTAAATGCCTCTCCAAGATCCACAAATTTCTGAGTGCAGGAAGTGGGTTTACACCAAAGACTTCTGGGCATTTTGCAAACGGAAAACACTTTTACTTCCCAGACAGAAGAAAGGGAGAACTGAAGTCAGTGGGAAAAGCAAAGTGCAATAGTGGTGACAAGCCTGGACTGGGAGTCAGGCCCTTGGGCTAAGAGCTCAGTTTTCTCTTGCTTAAAATAGGCCTAATTACCATTGCCTTTTCTCAAATACCACTTCAGAGCAATATCAGACAGTGTAAATGAAAGCGTTTGGTAAGTCATAGAATGTAGTGAAAATATAAAAGTCTCTTTTTGTTGTTACTGTTCAAATGAAGGCAACCAGTCCTGTGCCAAGAGGCAATATCCAGCAAGCCAGTCATCACCTTTGAAAGCTGCAGTTTCCCTGCCCATGCTCTGTCCTGCAGAGCGTGGCCTTCCTCACATGTGATTTGAAGGTCTGGGGAGAGCTCTTCCACAGAGAAGCAGAGGTGGTGCTGAAATTCCTCCGTTAGAAAATAGTCTCTTCTCTCTTATAAAGCTTTCCTTCAGGATATAGGCTTTTAAGAGCTGGTAGCTATTAACCGTTTAATGTGGATTCATTTGTTGAGTCTTTATCTAGCTTTATAGCTGGTTATAGGGAGTTTTTAATTTAAGTAAACTTGGGAGAAGGAGATCAATTTGAAGTAAGTGACCCACCCAAGAGAAGGCTGACATGGTGGGGTTGGTGGGGTGTGCTATTGGGAATGGAGCTAGGCTGTGGCGAGCACATAGATGCTTCTTGCCTAAGGGCAAGAGTGCTTGGTGAGAATCCCATAGTGTACTTTTCTTCTTCCCCAGGCCCACCACCATAGAGCACAGAATGAGAACTTGCACTCTTCCA
>PVIY010042083.1:0-21195 GCA_004026745.1 Myrmecophaga tridactyla
AGAGACCCTTCTCTTCCCAAGTGGGTTGACTTTGTCAAAGTTCAATTATCCATACATGAGGAGGTCTATTTTTGAGCACTCAATTCTATTTCATTGGTCAATGTATCTATCATCATGCTACTATCATACTATTTTGACTGCTGTCACTTTGTGATACGCCTTAAAATCAGATAGTTGAGACCTCCCAATTCATTTTTCTTTCTCAAGACATTTTTATGTATTCAGGGCACTCTGCCTTTCCAAATAAATTTGGTTATTGTCTTACTATTTCTGTAAATTGTTGAGATTTTAATTGGTATTGCATTGACTCCATAATTCAATTCGGGTAGAATTGACATCTTAACTATATTTAGTCTTCCAATCCATGAACACAGTATGCCCTTCCATTTATTTAGGTCTTTCATGGTTTCTTTTAGAAATTTCTTGTAGATTTCTGTGTATAGGACTTTTGTATCCTTAGTTAAATTTATTCCTAAATATTTGATTCTCTTGGTTGGTATAGTAAATGGAAATTTGTTGATTTCCTCCTCAGATTGATAATTCCTAGTGTACAAAAGCACTGCTGATTTTTTAGTGTTAATCTTGTATGATGCCTCTTTGCTGTGCTCATCTACTAGCGTAGTAGCTTTGATGTACATTTTCAACATAG
The DNA here is from genome assembly GCA_004026745.1 of Myrmecophaga tridactyla. Taxonomy (NCBI): domain Eukaryota; kingdom Metazoa; phylum Chordata; class Mammalia; order Pilosa; family Myrmecophagidae; genus Myrmecophaga; species Myrmecophaga tridactyla. Next base: position 650 of record PVIY010042083.1, read on the forward strand.
TGCATCATATTGTCTGCAAACAGTGCAAGTTTAATTTTTTTCTTTCAAATATGCATGTCTTTTATTTCTTTTACTTGTCTAAGGGCTTTGGCTAGAATTTCCTGCACTATGCTGAATAGCAATGGTGGCAGTGGACATCCTTGTTTTATTCCTGATCATACAGGGGAATCTTTCAGTCTTTCCTCATTGAGGATGATGTTAGCTGTGGGTTTTTCCTGTATTTCCTTTATCATGTTGAGGAAATTCCCTTTTATTTCTATCCTTTGAAGTGTTTTCATCAAGTAGGTATATTAAATTTTGCCAAATACCTTTCCTGCATCAATCAAGATAATCATGTCATTTTTCTGCTTTGACTTATTGATATGGTGTATTACATTAACTGATTTTCTTGTATTGAATCAGCCCTTGGATAACTGGAATAAATTACACTTGATCATGGTGTACAATTCTGTTAATGTGCTGCTGAATTAGATTTGGAAGTATTTTGCTGCGGATTTTCTAATCTATATTCATTAAAGAGATTGGTCTGTAATTTTCTTTTCTTGTGTTATCTTTTTCTGGCTTTGGTATTAGGATAATGTTGGCTTCATAGAATGAGTTAGGTATCTTTCTTTCCTGTTCAAATTTTTTCAAGAGCTTGAGCAGTATTGGTACTAATATTTTCTTGAATGCTTGGTAGAATTCACATGTGAAGTCATCTGGTCCTGGATTTTTCTTTTTTGGGAGCTTCTTGATGACAGATTTAATCTCTAGTAATTTGTTTTTGAGGTCATCTATTCTTTCTCAAGTTGGTTGTTCTTGCCTTTTAAGAAGTTGTCCATTTCTTCCATGTTTTCTAGTTTATTAGCATATATAGTTAATCATTGTATCCTCTCCTTACTTCTTCTATTTCTGTGCAAGTCAGTGTTTATGTTCCCTGCTCCATTTCTGATTTTATTTATTTGCATCTTCTGTCTTTGTCCGCCTAGTTAAGTTCCATCGATTTTATTGATTTTCTCCGAGAACCAACTTCTGTTTTTACTGATTAGCTTTATTGTTTTCATATTTTCAATTTCATTTATTTCAGCTCTAATTTTCATTATTTCTTTCATTTTCTTTGTTTTTGGGTTGGTTTACTCTTCCTTCTCTAGTTCTTCCAGGTGAATAGTTACTCTCTAACCTTTTGCTGTTTCTTCTCTTTTTTATTTTTACCTTTTTTTGGTATGGTATAACATATATACAAAGCAAATAAATAAAACAGGCAATAGTTTTCAAAGCACTCTTCAATGAGTAATTACAGGATAGATTCCAAAGTCTGTCATGGGCTACATATGATCCTCTCATATTATCCCTTCTAGCTGCTCCTGAATATAGGAGGCCAGAGGGCTTCAGTATTTTTTATCATCACAATCAACTTTTTTCCCTCTTTCTTTGTGAAAATAACATATATACAAAAAAGCAGTAGTTTTCAAAGCACAGAACAGCAATCAGTTGTAGAAAATATTTCAGAGTTTCACATGGGTTACAATTTCACAATTTTCGGTTTTTTACTTCTAGCTGCTCTAAAATACTAGAGACTAAAAGAGATATCATTTTAATGATTCAACATTTCTATTCATTTTTTGAATCCTATCTTCTCTGTATAACTCCACCATCACCTTTGATGTTTCCAAACCTCTCTTTAGGGAATTTTGGGCTATGATGATTCTAAATTTGTCATATTGGAGGGGTCTGTCACTAACTGGGGTAGGGAGATGGAACTATCTGATGTTCTGGAGAGGCTAGGCTAGGTTTCAGGACTTATCTGGACCAGGGACCCACCTGGAGGTTTAGGATTCTGGAAACTAAAGTACACAGAAACTTTGGGGAATCTTGTGTATTTCCCTAGGTGCTCTTTAGGATTGGCTGGAATGGTTCTGGTTGGGGGTTGGCAGGTTATGATAGGTAGCAAGGTCTAACTGAAGCTTGCTTAAAAGCAACCTCCAGAGTAGCCTCTTGACTTTATTTGAACTCTCTCTGCCACTGAGACTTTATTAGTTATACTTCTTTTGCCCTTTTGGTCAGAATAGAATTGTTGACCTCCTGCTGCCAGGTCTGGATCCATGCCTAGGAGTCCTCTCCCACATCACCAGGGAGATTTTCACCCCTGGGTGTTTTGTCCCATATAGGGGGGAGGGCAGTGATTTCACTTGCAGAGTTGGGCTTAAAGAGACTGAGGCCACATCTGAGCAACCACAGAGGTCCTCCAGAAATAACTCTTTGGCATACCTATAGGTAGTCTAAGCTTTTCTGCTACCTACATAAGCTTCACAAGAGTAAGCCTCATGACTGAGGGCATGGCCTGTTGATTTGGGTGTCCCTGAAGTTTGACACAGCATCAGGAGATACCCTGATGGTAAGGTTTAATGGTTCCATATTTTTCTTCCATCCATCAGGGGACTTTGCCAATACTTTTTGATTTTCTGCTTAATGTGCTTTAGGATGTATCCAGGCATTACAATAATCTATATAGGATTAAGGGACCTTTCTCTTATTCTGTGCTTCCTGTGTTTCAATTGTTCAAATGACCTATACAGACAGGTTGAATGAGATTATGCACTACACCAAATTTCAGTTCCAGACCAAATAAATCTTTCTTCCATTGGTCTCAATGAATATGTGTGGTTCTAAAATATAGACACTGTGTTCCTTACCCCTATGTTCTGAATTACTTTAACCCCAACCTGTTCATCTTCATTCTTATCTCTAAATATCAGCTTACATATATAAAACAGCCTCTCAAAATCCAGAAATAATAATCACCACTCTGGACTTAATGTGTCTGCTCTAAAAACTTACAATCTAGGCCCCTGTTTTCTTATAAGCATTTTCTAAAGGTGACCATACCGTTATTGTTCTTTTGTTTCTGGCTTATTTTTTCTAACCAAATGTCCCACAAGTTCATTCACATTGCTGCATGCCACACAACTTTGTTCCTTTTTGCAGCAGCACAACCTTCATTCATAAGTATACACTATCATTAGCCAATCCACTTCTCCATCAGTGCATCCTTCAGCCACCTGCATTCATCGGTCATCACGTAGAGGGCCCAAAGCCTACAGCCCATCAACATTCTCAATTTTAGATAATTTTGTTTTTCCCAAGAGTAAGAAAACCAATAAACACACCACTGCCAAAAAGGAAATCTAAACCTCCTCTTAACTCTTGTCATTCACCCCATTATTTACCTCTCCTGTTGCTGTGGTACTGCTGAAGGTTTCCTTTTGAACACGGCTTATAATATGTGTGGTTGTTAGGTTCAGGTGTCAACTTGGCCAGATGAACATACCTACTTCTGTTGCTGCAGAAATGAACAAATGGTATGTGAACCTCATCTGTTGCTCATTACATCTGCAGTTGGCTAAGAGGCATGCCTGCTATAATGAATGATGCTTGATTTAATTAGCTGGTGCTTAAATGAGAGAGCTCAACATAGCACCACCCAAGCAGCTCAGCATACCTCATTTTGACAGTCGCAGCCCAACCCATCTCTCCTCTGGAGATGCAGAAAGGAATCACCCTGGGGAAAGTTGTTGGAACCCAGAGACCTGAAGAGAAGGCCAGCAGAGATGGTCTTGTACCTTCACATGTAAGAAAGAACCTCAGTCAAAAGTTAGCTGCCTTTCCTCTGAAGAATTAATGAAATAAATCCCCTTCCATTAAAAGCCAATCCATCTCTGATGTGTTGCATTCCAGCAGCTAGCAAACTAGAATAGACTTGGTACCGAGAGTGGAGTGCTACTGCAGTTTGCAAATACCAGATATGTTGGAGCAGTTTTTTATATGACTAAGGGGAATATTTTGGAGGAACTGTGAAGACAATGTGGAAAAGTCCTGGAGTGCTAGTCGCCATGCGCCTTCTCAACTGAGAGAGAAAGCCTGAACTTCATCGGCCTTCTTGAACCAAGATATCTTTCCCTGGATACCTTTGATTTGACCTTTCTTTAGACTTGTTTTAATTGGGACATATTCTCGGCCTTAGAACTGTAAACTAGAAACTTATTAAATTCCCCTCATTAAAAGCCATTCTGTTTGTGGTATATTGTATTCCAGGAGCTAGCAAACTAGAACACCCAGTTTGGGTATTAAAATGATAGTCACCTCTGCCCTGATGAATCCCAGAGTGATTTCATCAGTGAGTGGAAAAGTATTTGCAAAGTCCCCTTTGGGGAATGGTGAAAACGGGGGAAAACTCAACTTCCCCAAGTTGAATTCTTGATATTCTCACAAGCAGTGTGGACAACCCAAGCTATAGGCTGAGCCCCCAGTCTTGGGGTTTGCTCATATGAAACTTAACCCCACAGGGGATAGGTCAAGCCTACTTAAAATTAAGCCTAAGAGTCACCCCCAAGAGAACCTCTTTTGTTGCTCAGATGTGGCTCTCTCTCCAGCCAACATAGCAAGCAGACTCACCACCCTCCCCCTGTCTACGTGGGACATGACTCTCAGGAGTGTGGATCTTCCTGGCAGCATGGGACAGAAATCCCAGAATGAGCTGAGATTCAGCATCAAGGGATTGAGAAAAACTCTAGAATGAGCTGAGACCCAGCATCAAGGGATTGAGAAAACCTTCTCGACCAAAAGGGGGAAGAGTGAAATGAGACAAAGCGTCAATGGCTGAGAGATTCCAAACAGAGTCGAGAGGTTATCTTGGAGGTTATTCTTATGCATTAAGTAGATATCACCTTGTTATCCAAGACGTAATGGAGAGGCTGGAGGGAACTGCCTGAAAATGTAGAGCTGTGTTCCAGTAGCCATGTTTCTTGATGATGATTGTATAAAGATATAGCTTTCACAATGTGACTGTGTGATTGTGAAAACCTTGTGTCTGATGCTCCTTTTATCTACCTTGTCAACAGATGAGAGGAACATATGGAATAAAAATAAATAATAGGGGGAACAAATGTTAAAACAGATTTAGTTTGAAATGCTAGTGATCAATGAAAGGCATCAGTAAGGGGTATGGCCTGTAAATTTTTTTTTTCTGTTGTCTTTTTATTTCTTTTTCTGAATTGATGCTAATGTTCTGGGAAATGATCATGATGATGAATATGCAACTATGTGATGATATTGTGAATTGCTGAGTGTATGTGTTGGGAATGTTTGTGTTTCTTGAAATTTTTTTAATTAATAAAATTTTTTTTTAAAATGATAGTCACCTCATAAAGTGAGCTAGGTAGAATTCCTTTTCCTCATTTTTTGGAAAGGTTTGAGCAGGATTCGTGTTAGTTCTTTATGGAACATTTGATAAAATTTCCCTGTGTGACCATCTGGCCCTGTGCTTTTCTTCATAGGAAGATTTTTGATGACTGATTGAATTTCTGTACATGTGATTGGTTTGTTGAGATCTTCTATTTCTTTCTGAGTCAGTATAGCTTGTTTGTGTATCTCCAGAAATTTGTCCATTTCATCTAATTTGTCTAGTTTGTTGGCGTATAGTTGTTCATTGTATAATCTTATGATTTCTTTTATTTCTTCAGGGTCTGTGGTACTGCACCCCTTTTCATTTCTGATTTTATTTGCATCCTCTCTTTTTTTCTTGGTCAGTCTTGCTAGTGGTCCATGAATTTTATTGATTTTCTCAAAGAACCAGTTTTTGGTTTTATTGATTTTTTTCTATTGCTCTTTTTTTCTCCCATTCATCTCTGCTTTAATCTTTGTAATTTCTCTTCTCCCATTATCTTTGTGGTTAGTTTATTGTTCTTTTCTCAAGTTCCTCCAGGTGTGCTGTTAAGCCCTCAATTTTTGCTCTTTCTTGCTTTTTAGTATAGGCATTTAGGGCAGTCAATTTCCCTCTCAGCACAACCTTTGACACATCCCATAAGTTCTGATAAGTTGTATTCTCATTTCCATTCATCTCTAGATACCTATTGATTTCTCTAGCAATTTCTTCTTTGACCCTCTGGTTGTCTAAGAGTTTATTTCTTTCTATAGTCTAAGGCCTTGTGTTTGTTGGATGGTTGTACAGCAGGGAACAGGGCAACAGGCTGTGGCACTCAGTGTGGTAATTTGTTTCAGGATAGGTATAGGAGCAGGTTGCAGATATTATGTTGATGTATGTGAATGTGGGTACCCAACTGTGCTCATTCAAAAGGATGTATGTCCTCTAGAAGAGCCATGTTTTAATCTAAATACCATTTCATATAGGCAGAATAGTCACTATTCAATACTGTATGTTTGAAACTGTAATCAGATCATCTCCCTGGAGATGTGATTTAATCAAGAGTGGTTGTTAAGCTGGACTAGGTGACGACATGTCTCCACACATTTGGGTGGGTCTTGATAAGTTTCTGGAGTCCTATAAAAGAGGAAACTTTTTGAGGAATGAAGGAGATTTGGAGAGAACAGAGAATGCTGCAGCACCATGATGCAGAGAGTCCACGATCCAGTGACCTTTGGAGATGAAGAAGGAAAATACCTCCTGGGGAACTTCATGAAACTGGGAGCCAGGAGAGAAAGCTAGCAGATGACATTGTGTTCACCATGTGCCCTTCCAGCTGAGCGACAAGCCCTGACTGTGTTCACCATGTGCCCTCGCACTTGAGAGAGAAACCCTGAACTTTATTGGCCTTCTTGAACCAAGTTATCTTTCCCTGGATAGATACCCTTGATTGGACATTTCTATAGACTTGTTTTAATTGGGACATTTTCTTGGCCTTAGAACTGTAAATGAACAACTTATTAAATGTCCCCTTTTAAAAAGCCATTCTGTTTCTGGTATATTGCATTCTGGCAGCTAGAAAACTAGAACACCAACAGCCAGGGAGAATGTAGCTGGGTGGGTGTACAAGTCTAGGGAGTGTAACCCTGGTGTGTACTTGTCTAAGTCATAGGGCCTTTTGTGCACATGCATAGAGCTGTGGCACATGCATAGAGCTGTGGCAGCAGGTCAGCATTATGCCTTCATGGTTTGGGGGCCTATTTGACCCGGCTGCACAAGTTTGCACTTTCTCAGAGCTGGGAAATGTGGCTGAGGGCCTTGCACATGCATGGTTCTTGGACTGCTGTAAAGTGTGGTTCCCAGAGCTGAATGACATGGCTGGGGGCCTGTGCACAAGTGTGGGCCTCGGAGTGCCATAAATGGATGCACAGACCTCAGATATGGTGGAGTGGGACTGTGTAACACTCTGAGGAAGGTGGCTGGGGTAGCCTAATTATGGAGGTTAGTGCCCACAGCCTTTATGCACTGGCAACCACCTGCAGGGAACAGGGAGGGGGAAGGAGTGCTTGGGAGGGGAACTGGAGAGGTGTGTTCAAGTGTACTTGGAGTAGGGGTGTGGGGCAGGTAAATGTACTGGTGGCTGGTGGGTGCAGGTGCCTGGAGGGTGGGGAATGAGAGTGGGTAATGGAGTTCAGGTATGTTGGGTGTGGGGTGAGTCACTAGTCATGGGGTTGGTTTGGTGAGGGTAGTGCACTCAAGGATCATGGCATGGCTTACTTCCTTGTCCTCAGTTCCTCTCCATGCACTCCATGGTCTCCATGCCTCTGTACCAGGCTCCAGCTTTCTGCCTCTCGGTTCCTCAGTCTCTGCATTCAGGGCTGTCAGATATGGTGCAGAAGGCTCTGCAAGGTCAGATGCACTCCAGAATTGTCACCTCAGTCACCTTCCTATCCCTTCTCTAACTTTTCTGTGAAGCAGAGATAATCTCAAGCTACTCTATTTAGCCATTTTCCTGGAAGTTGGTTAAAAGAATGTTATTTTATAACTATTTGTTTATGGAACTTGGCCTTTAAGAACTGACAAAGATGAAAATAAAGGAAAATAATACTGGCAATCCCTTCTTTCAGAAACAATATTTTATTTTTTATAATGTAGTTTTCAGATTCTTTCAGCTTACAAACAAGAGGTTATTAGTGAAGTAAGATTTGGTAAACTATTTTCACTTCTGATATCCTGGAAAGTTTTCTGTCAATTCAAGCTCTTAGAGGATTTTTTTTTAAATTTCAAATTTCTTTACAGAGATATAAGTAAAATAAGATGAGTCATTCTCCTAAGAGTCAACCCAGTCATGTATTCACAGTTATGCATAGACTAAGAAAATTAGTTTTTTATTTAAAAGATTTCATTACACCAAGACGAAATGCCATGCACAGTATGAGTTACTACTCATTTTCATTCTCACCCAGCACTTGGCAAACACAAGTATTCTGTCTTTCTCTGCAGAATTGTCAATGCCTGGCTCTTTTTAGAAATGAAATCATGCAGCATCTGATCTCTGGTGTTTGGCTTCTTTTGCCTCACGTAAACTTCCTCTTGTCCATCACATTGTGGTGGACTATACAACCTATCCCCACCCACTTCCAGGTGGGAAATGAGAGTGATTAAACCATTCTAAGCCTCAGGTCCCTTACATGATTTGAACCATAGAATTGGGTGAGTGAACATGAACATTCTGTCATGTGGTTATTACAGAAATTTCAGTTTGTCAACAAGCTGCAAGGAGTTTTTCAACAGAGCCTACTGGAGGTATCAAGCTGGAGGATATCCATTGAGTAGTGCTTCATGAGCATCCCTGGTTCTTTGTGTTCTGTGCAGCTGGACTGCTGGCAGATGACTTTTCCTGCCCAAGGTGGTTCTCTAGTGAGTGGAGGTCCCTGGGGATGCTCTTCCATGGACCTTCATGATTTAAAGACATTGCTCTGGAATTTCTCATGTGAATGGAAAATCACCTTCACCAGGAAATGTCCTCCCAGTGTAGCCCCTGGATTTAGGTGTGATGATTCTTTGTGACTGGTGCCTGATCCTTTATATGGTTCACACTAGTGAAAGGGAAACACACATCAATTTTCACAGTCCACCTTGTCCCCAGTGACCAGAATGTGCAGCAAGATGGAAGAAGGCATAAAATAACTCATGAAGTATGCATGGGTAGTTCAGTGCTGGAATGCTTCCCTTCCAGGAGGGAGATCCGAGTTTGATTCCCAAACCATGCACCCTCCTAAAAAAAATACCACACATACAAAATCTCAATATATGGGCAGAAAATAAAGTATGTGGCTACTTGCCATATCTCTGCTGGATTTACTCAGTGTACTCCAATGTTTATTATATATATAAACACAGAAGAACCTTTTTCTTAAACTTGAGATAAACTTCACAAAGAACATGACATACAAATTTCTGGAGTTAATTATTAAGAGAATAAAGGTGAAAGTTCTTGTAATTACACAAATTGATGCCTTCCTGGCCTTATGTAAACTTGGCTGACCCCCATGAACATCAAATGCAGAAACTGCTTTGTGGATGGGAAGAAATTGTATAAATAAATGAGCTTCACATTAAATGTTCCCCAAGAAAAAGATGTTAAAAATATTACCAATCAATCAACAGATGAAGCTTTTGCTGATGAGATCATGTTACACATTTTTTTTACAGACCATATGTGTGAACCAAATGAATTCTATTGGTAGAGTCACAGTTTGCTGTGGGATTTCATTGTACACCTGGGCAGGAGTGATTCACAGATTGGGGAACTATAAAATGTATGACCTTTGTAAAAGCCACTAGAGAATGGGGATAGTTGTATGACAAGTAATAAGAGCATCAAGTTGACCTTAATAATTTCCAAATGCCCTTCATTACAAAAGAAAGTCTGCATTTCTTTGAAATTCTGCCTGCTGATTTACCCGATGCGTTTCCCCACCCCATGTGATGAAGCCCACTCAATCTCAGGAAGTTGTCCAAGTTACCTCATGCCTTCTCAAGCTGCTGCTGGCTGGTGAGCCACACCCTGTCATTCTTTCCATTTTACAGCTATGACCCAGCAAGGCAGTCTGTGGGTTATTCCATCCCAGCCTCTCTGTCCTGTCTGCCCCCATCTGGTTCTCTGACATGTTTACTCTCCTTACACCAGGTAACAGAGCCAGGTGCCTCTAAGATTGCTAACCATGGAGCAAACCAGACCTGGTTTATTGGACATTGTTTTTGGATGAATGCTGATTATTTGTGGCTTGACAGAACACCCTTTCCACACATTGTACATGTTCTGAAAACCTAAGGTCTTTGAGGGATTAAATTAATTAATTTTTTATCAGGAATCCTGATGTCTTTACACCCGTGTACTCAAACACAGGTAAAGTCAGGAATTGCTGAAGTCTCTGAATTGATATGACTAATCGTGTGCATTCTGGCTGCTTCATGTTAGGCTGTGTTGGTACTGCTGTGGTATCCTAATGAACCTTGTGGTCAGAGACAGGCATTGAGTGGGCAAATTTAATTCATAGGGGTGTAGAAAATAACCACTTTGGAGATATAATGTCCATTATGGGACAGAACTCTAAGAAAGTATTTGTTGATTGTGGGACATGTTTAGTGGTGACAGACTGTGAGAATTTTCTTTTAAAAAGAAGCATCTCTCCTGAGGAGTCAACAGTGAATGTGAAATTGTTCAGTGAGAGGGAACAGGACAGCTGGGTTACATGAATAGAGTCCAAGAGTTGAAAGACACAAAGTACATTGGAGGATTTGAAAACACAAGGTGGTTTTACTGTGGAGGGTAAGGCCTTTGTGTGGCATGAGATGAGGTTGGATGGTTATAATGGCAAATTAGTGCAGAACTTGCAACCCATGTTAAGGGATTAGGGAATTATCTAGAAGCCTATGGAAATCGACTGAAAGTATTTAAATAGGGAATTGATAAGAGTATATATTTTAAGATCCTAGGACCACCCTATATAGAATAAATTAAAAGATTGAGGATAAATTAGAAAAGACAAGCTGTCTAAGCAGGCAGGACAAGCAGTGAATGTGATTAGAACTTGGAGCATGAGGGAGAAGATGGGTAGAATTATAGAGAGTTAGGCAAAATTTAGGCTACAGGTTCATAGTGCATATCTCATCAGATGGCTTAGGGCAGGGGTCCCAATCTCAGCGGTATTGACATCTGTCATCAGTTTCCTTGTTTTGTGGAGTTGCCCTGTGTCCTATGGGTGTTTACAGAATCCTTAGCCTTTATCAACTGGTGTGTGCATTGAAGCAGAGATACCTGGAAGAGAAGCACAACTGGGGAGACCAAGACAATGAGCAAGAGACAATACAGTTTAGAAATACTGGAAATAAAATCAGTAAATTCTAGTGCAGTGAATTCTGCTTTGGTCCAAATGTTTCTGTGCTGTATTTGCTTAAGAGAATTATGGGTCAGACCTATTTCATTCTGCTGGCCCAATTAGGATGAGAGTAAATAGGTCAAGGATAGTAGCACACATACAACAGATGCATGCAATGATAAACAGGACTAGTACCACCTAAACAAATGGGGGATTTCTCATAGAGATAATGAAATGCCTAGAGACAGGCAGTTGCTGTCCTCCTTTCAAAGTCCAAGGATTTCATGCTCTAGACTACAAGATCTCTCTTACTTTGTCTTCATGGTAGCAAAATGGGCACAGCACTTGGGCACAGGAATTCTTCTCAGCTCAGTCAAAATCAGGAAGCAGATGGCTATATGTGACAGGAGTTTTGCTCTGGTTGACTGTCATTACCGAGCAAGATATATCTTTCCCCCTGGGGCCTCCAAGGGCACTTTCCCTTATATATAATTCCCAGGGATCAAATCACATGGTCAACCCTAGCTTCAGTAGAGTAGATAAGAAAAAGAATACTTGACTTCTGTAAAATAAAAAAATAATGTCTAATTCACTGAGGCCTGTGATATCTCCTTCCATCCTGCTGTCTGTATAGGGAATGCTTCAGTAAGAAACACTGGCTGGAAGATGGTGGAGCTCATTCTCCTGATGGAATTTAATTTTTAATTCCATCTCCTGATGGGAATTTAATTAAAAACAAATTTTTAATTTGTTTCACAACTTTTGCCTTGATTATTGTCCCGTTATGTTGCCAGGTAGTATCCAAGGGAGTTGTTCCATAGTATGGAAGAAGATTAATAAGGAGGTTATTCAGAAAGAGGGGAGCCAGGGATGGAGCAGTAGAAGCCAGAGTAGTAGGACAAAACAAGGTGAGTGTAGTCTTATGGAAGCCAAAGGAACATCATGATTCTAGAATGAAGAATTAATTGAATGCTGCTAATGAAAGAGGTAAGATGGTGAATATAAAATAACCCATCAGCTGCAGAATTATGCATCACTGATCAATAACATACTATCTTTATGATATAGCTGCAGAGTCAAAAGTCAGCTTGAAGTAGGTGCCACTCTTTTTTTGTCTTTCCTTTTCTAGGAACCAGCTGACTGACAGAGGTCATCAGTCTCACACATTCAAAGGAAATCCCAATCTGTTCCCAACTCAAATCATTCACTGTGGCTAGAAAATATGTCTGCATAGGAACATGTTAAAAATCAGAAAGACCTTACAGTCTGTGCTGGTTTGAAAGGATTATGCCCCATAGAAAAGATACAATCTTGTGGGAACAGCCATTTCTTTTAATCCCTATTCAATAATGCAGATGGGAATCTTTTGATTTAATTATCTCCGTGGAGATGTGACACTCCCAATTGTGGGTATTAACATTTTGATTAGATGGAGTTGTGACTCCACCCATTCAAGGTGGATCTTGAGAAGTTTGCTGGAATCCCTTAAAAGAGGAAGCATTTTGGAACGGGCAACAGGAGAGCCACAAGAACCACAAGAGACCATGCAGCCAGAGACCTTTGGAGATGAAGAAGGAAAAATCCTTGGGGAAACTTCATGAAACAAGAAGGCATTTCAGAGAAAGCTAGCAGACATCACCATGTTTGACATGTCTTTTCAATTGAGAGAGAAACTGAATTCATCGGGCTTTCTTGAGTGAAGTTAACCTCTTGTTGGAGCCTTAATTTGGACCTTTTTATAGTCTTGCTTCAGTTGGAACATTTTCATGGCCTTAGAATTCTAAACTTGTAATTTATTACATCCTCCTTTTTAAAAGCTGTTCTGTTTTTGGTATCACATTTTAGCAGCTGAACATGGTCTACATTCCAAGAGTTTCATATGTCCTAATAATGTCCTTTTGAGCCCTATCTCCTACATTATTAGATCCACCTCAAGATTGTGTTTAATTGTCATTAACTTCTTAACTGCTCTTTTTTCCATTTTGCTGTGGAAACATATATGTATATAAAAATACACATGTAAATTTCCCACTTCAGCCACTCCCAAGCATACCAGTCTGTGGGATTTAGTTCCATTCACAGGGTTGCAATATCATCAACACCATCCATTATGCAAAATTTACAACCACCAGAAACAGAAAACCTACACCATTGTGTATTAAATCACCAAACGGTTAGAAAATAGATAGATAAATGATTGATAGATAGACAGATAGTTTGATAGATGAGTAGGTAGGGAAAATGATACAGGCAATGTGGCAAAATGTTAAAATTGGGGGAATGGGTATTTAGGTGGGGTATGTTGGAGTTGTCTATGAGTTTTGTATCATTTTTGCAACTGCCTTGTAAATTTGAAATTTAAGAAAATTTATTTTAAAATGAGAAATTTAAGAAAAAAAAACAAGAAAGGCCCATGCTTCTCTATCTCCCTCCTACCCATTCATCCTTCCCCAAGGCATTTTTCAATTCCAATGCCAGAGTGAGCCAATAGTGGCCATGGGAGCATTGATCACACCCTGAATGTCTTGAACTCCTGTGCTTTAGGGTTAGATTTTAAATGAAGTGCATTAAAGGAGCCATGTTAGAAGACCTTGGTCAAAGCTATGGTATTTTTTACCAGATGATCTCTTTAGTGTTGCTTCAGAGAATACCTGGTCTTCATTAGTTATTAAATCCTGCTGCAGGCCATCCAGAGGGCCTGACAGAGTTGTCAATGTGAGAAACAGCAGAATTGTAGAGAAGCACCTACAAAGAAGAAATATGAGTCTGGTGCTCCTATTTGAAACCCATTCGGTTTCTCTAAAGATGATATCACTTGTGGAGAGCATGTTGTTCTCAATGGAAAGGATTAAAACCCACCTTGAATGGGCAGGATCACATCTCCATAGGAACAACCATGTCAAAAGATTTCACCCACAATTGGGTAGGTCGCATCTCCATGGAAACAACCTAATCAAAAGCATGCACTGACAAGATTGGATTAAAAAGCATGGCCCTCTAAGACACGTAACAGCTTTCAAAGAAACACATCATGTAAAAATTATACCTCTTCCATTTGTCAGTGTTCTGATCTTGAGCAAATGCTTTAAATTAATGTATTTTGTTAGTCCTTTCTTGGAAATATACCATGTACTGCATATGATAATGTGCCTGCAACATTGGTTCTTGATATGTAGTATGTTCTCAATAAGCATAATTTTTAACATCTGTCATAGTCAAGAGCATGTGTCAACTTGGCCAAGTGGTGGTACCTGTTCTGTTGGTTGGGCAAGGGCTGGCCTGTCTGTTGCGATGAGGACATTTCATAGAATTAAATCATGATCATGTCAGCTGCCCCCAAAGCTGATTCCATTGTAATCAGTCAAGGGGTATGTCTTCTGCAATGAGTGATGCTTAATCTAATCACTGGAAGCCTTTTAAGGAAGTTTCAGAAGAGACAGGCTCTCTTCCTGCTTCTGCTGGTGAGCCTGTCCTGTGGAGTTCATCCAGACCCTCCATTGGAATCGTCAGCTTCACAGCCTGCCTTGCAGATTTTGGACTCTGCATTCCCATGGTTACATGAGACACATTTATAAATTTTATACTTGTGAGGGTTTATAGAGTGATAGAATGAGAGGGAAACACAACATTTTGGTTTGGCATAGAGTATAAATATTGATTTTAGTATCATTTAACAGTGGTTATCACTTTTCCACCTCTCCATTACATCCAACTATCTTTAATTTCCTTTTTACTCCATCTTAGTTTTGTCCCATCTTGATAATTTTCTAGATGTGCACAATCTAATCATACTCTTCCTATGTCTCCTCATTTTTTAAAATCTCCTCTTGGTATTCCTTCCCCTGTTTCTCACCTTCTTTTTCATTTTTCAGTTTTGAATTTTATTTCCATGTTCTGATTCTTGTGTTCCCTAATCTAGGACATAAGAGGCAGTATAGAGGTGATCAGTCAGTTCTTGAGCAAGAAGCTAAGCCCAGAAGAATGAGCTCAGTCCTAGAGAATGTATCTTTCCAGGTTATGAAGGATAAAACAATGAGCAGTTCCTCTCTAGTACAGGATCACATATTGGACAATTAATAAGAAAAGTTAAGAGAATTTTCAAATTTTAGATCATGAAATAAAATGGGTAGTGAGTTCTCCTGCCTGCTTTTATTGATGCATTAGGACATAGAATAAGGATAGGATTTCAATACTTAAACTGGCATATGAGTCATCTGAAATCTAAAAATTTCAGGGATGATTAGGCATGTAGAAAAGGAGGTAGGACCAACATATTGCACATCTCAGTGGGGTTGAACTAGTGGGGGGAAATTGAGTGCTGACATGAACGATGTGGATATATGGTGGCTGGTTATCAGAGTGGGATATGTGGCACCAAGATGAATGAAGAGCAATGGATATTATGGAAAAAGTGATATACGGTCTGTATCCTTGAGTTCAGCGATTTATGGGGAGAAGGAAAAGGCCAATAAAAAACATAAGGTCAAAGAGCAACAAAACCAGAGTTTAAGGGGAATCATTATATGGAAAATGAAATCAACAAGATTTTTATGATAATTATTATAGAATCCCAATTTGCTTGACCTGACAGTGGTGGAAAGCTACAGTGAGGAGATTCAAAGGTGAGAGTAAAAAAAAGAAAGGAATAACCTGGAAGCAGAAGTGAGTTGTAAGGACACCATTTCCACCTATATGATGAAGTGTAAATGTGGTTTGGGATTAAAAACAGCTACTATCTTACAGGATGCTGTGAATATTAGTGAGGTGTGCATGTAAAATCCTCAAACAGTTCCTGGCATACACGAATTACTTAACCTAAGCCACGTAAGATTATTGTTGTTATTGCCTTTCATTGTTATTCCATCTTCATGGTTTACTATGAGCAAGTATTAGGAGAAATTCTATTTAACCATTGGCACACTTGGGCCTCAAATATATTATGCAGCTAGAAGCCCAGGGTTAGAAACCCTGGTTATCTGACTCCAGATCAGAAGTTTGTAAACAGTCTGCTATATGGCATACAATTCCCAGGTCAGTGCTCAGGAATAGAAGGCAAGTAAGGATGCCACAGAAGTTGGAATGAGGTCTTGAGATCCTACTTATAAATGTGATATGAACGTATTTTTTTAATGATCAGGAATCACTGAAAACTGGAAAAAAAAACACTTCACAGTGGCACAGAGTAAAACATTTGATAAAAGACACCAAGTGAAGATGACAGGTCTTCCCCAAGAGCTTCTCCCGTGGGATTAATGTCCTACTGTTCGTGAATCTGACATGAATACTGACTTCCTTTATGTCCACATGTTTCATATGAAGCAAACCTTTGTCACTGCATCCTGGAAGTTTTAATTCAATGATACATTTCATAATTGAAAACAAGCAAGTACCTCATTAATTTCATGGCATACTAGCTCCAAAAATTTATGTAATAATTTAAACATAGAGAAAAATTTTAAAATATTTAAATCACACATAATTTTACCCAGGTTATAAGTTAAAAGAAAATACTATCCAATGCTTACAATACTTTAAAGTAAGAATGGAAATGTTATATTCACCAGTGAAATGTTTTCTGTAATTGTCACCAATATTATTTCTTCCTAGCTATTCCCACTATTGACAATTTTTCTGGGGGGGGAAGGTACATGATGGTGCCATAGTGAGGTGTGGAATTTAGTTCAGCCTCCAGAGCAACTATTAAATAGCCAAGAACTGTACAAAACAAGTGCATGAAGGACATTAGTGACCAGACACACAGCATACACCAGTCTGGGACAGGTGGAATGGCTGAGACCCCACACAGAACTGTAAGTTTTCCAAGCCATGGAGGCTGGTTTTCCACCCACATTGGCATGGCAGGCTGATTCCCTGAGGGGAAAAGAAATAGACTTTACTAACAGCAAGAAGATAGTTAAAACAAGCTCTAATTGTGGAATTAATTAACAAATTCTAACTACTGAAAGACCCAGAGCCCAGATAAACTTGGAATAAGTATTAACAGAACCAGGAGTTTTGACTCCAGCAGAGTGGGGCTGAGAGAAAAAATAAAAATAAAAACCTGAGACTTGTTGAGTTAGACAGCACAAATACTGGATGAGGGCTGGACCCTAAGAAAAGAGGCACATAGAGCACTGGGAAATATAGACTCATGTACTGACCCCAGTTTTGACTGGCAAACCCAGGGAGAAGGGACGGCTCTGAAAAGGGCTTTTTTTTTTTTTTAAACTTATTGAAACTCATGAGATAGAGCTGCAAGCACTCAAGCTCCAGCACAGCCCCAGGCAACGGCAGAATTAAGGCATGTGTGAGAGTCAAAGTAAATAGGTAAAAGCAGCCATTTGCTAAAGGATGTATCTTCTCCACGAAAAGCAGGAAAGGGTCCTGGTTAAGTAGGTGTGCTCTTTTGGGAATTTCAGGCCCCAGGGGCTGAAGCAATCACAGCTCACATACTTCCTCAGTCTCCATCACAACCATACCCCTAGCAGGGAGAAGCTGCTGAAATTGAAGGCATTGCATCACTTTAAGCTGGTGGAAAGCCATGGGCAGACAAGTGCAACTTGCTGGCCAGTATAGGAAAAGCAGAGGGTCTAGAGGCTTCATAGGAAAGTTTGACAACTGGCTGCTTCCCACCCTCAAGGAAACTTGATAGTGGGTACTCTTTCGTTCTGAGATGTGTATTCTTCTCTGGTGAAAGAAAATCCAATCATAGTTTATAATATCTGAGGAGAAAGGAGGAAATATTCAACTTCCTCATCTTGGGAATTCCTGAAATTCTTGCAAGCAGTGGGGACAACAAATTCAATAGGGCCTTCATCTTGGGACTCACACCTATGAAGCTTATTCCTGAAGAGGGGGAATCTAAGCCTATTGATAATTATGCTTGAGTCACCCCTCAAAAACCTCTTTTGTTGCTCAGATGTGGTGTGTCTCTCCAAGTCAACTCAGCATATGAACTCACTGTGCACACCCCCCACATACAAACTTGACTCCCAGAGGTGTAAGTTTCCCTGGCAATATGGGATCTGATTCCTGGGGATGAGCTGTGACCTGGCATTATGGGTTGAGAAGGCCTTCTTAAACAAAAGAAGGAAGAGAGATATGAGACAACATAAATTTTCAGTGGCTGAGAGAGTTCAAACAGAATCTAAAGGTTGTACAAGACGTTATTCTTATGCATTATATACATATTTATATCATTTTAGTTTATGGTGAATTGGAGTGTCCTGAGGGAAGTGCCTGAAACTGTTGAAGTGTGTTCCAGTGGCCTTGATTTTTGAGAATGACTTTATAAATATATAGCTTTTAAAATGTGACCCTGTGGTTGTGAAAACCATGGGGTTGATGCTCCTTTATTGAGGGTATTGACAGATGACTAAAATAAACATAAGGATAAAGTTAAATAAACAATAGGGGATAAAGGACAGTAAATTGGGTAGATTGAAATACTAGTGGTCAATGAGAGGTAGGGTTAAGTGATATGGGATGTTTAAGCTTTTTCTTTTTTCTTTTTATTTCTTTTTCAGGAGTGATGCGAATATTTTAAAAATTATCATGATGATGAATACACAACTACGTGCTGATATTGTGAACCATTGATTGTATATTATGGTTGGCCTGTATGTATGTGTAGATTTCTCAATAAAAATACTTCAAAAACAGAAAGCTAGAGACCTAAATAAGTGCCAAACACCCAAGTATTCTGAATTTAGTGTGCATATATCTTTAGTAGATGAAATGATAGTGCCTTGTCAGGATATAAAACCAGTATACCTAAAGTCTAAAATTCCTAAACAACTTCAACCAAAACAGGAGGTCTCTTTCTAGAAAGGCATACCTTCCTCAAGGTGCCCAAAGTCAATGAATAATATTCATAGACATACAAAAGACTAACAAGTATCACCAAGTAGGGGCCAACATGATGTTGCAATATGGGAACAAAGCTTCTTGGGCAACCAGGGTGAAAGTGAACTCCAGCCAAAACCATATTCTTGATTAACTTTGCCCACTCACATTGTGTGCTGTCCTCATTCCCTTCATCAGAGTGCATGCATCCATTACATCATTTCTACAGAAATTCTCATCTTGGACTCTGTTTCTCAGAAAACCAAGTCAAGAATGTGAATCTCCATCCTAGGACTGACTGTGTCTTTAGGGATGGGATTCTGGAGTGGGTTCACTCACTCACCAACAGATGCCAGGGAGATCCCTAATAATGCTAGAAGATGGAGTACAGATAGCCCCTGGCACGCTGTAGCTGTGCAAATGCCAATATGCCCACCTATGGACAGCCAGATGAGCTGCTGTTGGAAAGAGATGAGCTGTCATGGGCAATATCTCTGTCATTTGAAAGATAAAAGGGAAATAATAAATATAAGGGTGGTTTTGATTTGTTAAAGCTGCTGGAATGCAATACATCAGGGATGGAATGCTTTTAAAGAGGGTATTTATTTGTTATAAGTTTAGAGTTCTAAGGCCATAGACATTCCAAACTAAGGCATCCAGAGAAAGAAGCCTTAACTCCAAAGATAGCCTGATTGGTCTAGAATACCTCTGTCAACTGGAAAGGAACATGGCTGGGGTCTTTGGTTTCTGGTTGCAAACAGCTTTCCAGGAGGAATTTTCTTGCTGCATCTCCAAACATCAGAGTCTCATGCTGGCTCTATCTGTCTGCTCTGTTGGCTTTTTGACCCTGAAGCTTCTTCCAAGAATGGTTCCCTGTTAAAGGTCTCCAGTAGGTGGATTAAAACCACATTGAATGGACAGAGATATATTTTCATGGAAACAACTTAATGAAAAGATCCCACTCTACAATATTGAATCATGATTGAAGAAGAAATTCAAACTGGCACATTCCACCCTCTGGACCCCAAGAAAAAGACACATTCTTTCCTTATATAAAATACATTCATTCCATTACAATATCACAAAGCCTCAAAGTATTTCAGTGACAATACAAGCACAGCACAAAGTCACATGCAGTACAAATCGCATCAAAGTCAGCTACAGATGTGGCCTGTCTTAAGTCAAATTTCTCCTCTGGCTCTGGAAGGGTTAAACTCAAAACAACTTATCTGCTGTCAACACATAAAGGAGGGACAGTGATAGGATACATGCTTCCATTGCTAAAGGGAGAAACTGAAAGGAAAACAGGGGTCACCAGACCCAAACAGATCCTAAAACCTGTGGGGCAAACTCCATTCCATTTCAAAGTCTGAGAGTCATTTATCATAGGGGCTTTAGAAAGTCCCACCATTTCCAAGCATGTATGCAGCAACCCTAGTCTCCCCAAATGCTGAAGTCAGGGTTGCAACCTTGGCGGGCACTGGGTTGACCACCGTTTTCTGGGCTTCCCCCCCTCAAAACATCAGGGCAGCCCCTGGGCTCACTGCCATCTCTGAAGCAAACTCTCAACCCCCTCGGAAGAATGGAGTGGCAGCAAGGCTCTCCCCACTTCCCCAGGAACATGTTCCACCCTCTCC
>PVIY010042084.1:0-21193 GCA_004026745.1 Myrmecophaga tridactyla
TTTTTCTCTATTATCGTTTTATTTCTTTTTCTGATGTCTTTTTATTTCTTTTTCTAAATCGATGCAAATGTTCTAAGAAATGATGAATATGCAACTATGTGATAATATTAAGAATTACTGATTGTATATGTAGAATGGAATGATATATTAATGTTCTTTTGTTAAGTTTTTTAATTAATAAAAAAGTTTAAAAAAAATTTAATTCTGTTAGAAAAAAGGGCATCATTAATGGCAAGATTAGTGTCTAGGAAAGAATAGTTTGGACATAGTCCATTTTATTTGTACTTAAATCAATCGAAATACTCAACAAGGGGTCTGTATGTATTTGTATATGTCTTTTGTCTTTTGAATAGCAAGCCCTTAGTTTGGGATAAAATTAACCAGGTGCTACATTGCTCCTTTTGTGCCCTCATTAATTTCTCTAGACTTCTTTTTTGGTTTGATCTCATCTTTGTCATGGGAAATAGAATGTTTCATACATTAGAAATAACTAATATTGTGATCTCTGGAATAAGAAGGCTCCTTGGCGGCAGCCAGATCTAGATTCAAATCCAGAGTCAATTGTTTACTAGATTTGTCAATCTGGACATATTATTTAACTTTCCAGAGTCCTTGTTTCCTTATTTGTGAAATAAGAATTAGAATATAGAGGATTATTGTGAGAATTCAATATAATATATAGAGCTCCTAGCACAGTATTAGCTATTGCTATCATCACCATTACAATTACCTGTATTATGTATAATATACCTGTATTATTATAATATGTGAAAAATGGTTGTGCTGTTACATTCTAAAATATATTACCTAGATGGCTTATAAAGTATTTTTTTTCTAGAAAACGCTCTTATTAGAACTTTTTAATGGCAGTTTTTTTTGAGACACGTATAAAGAGAACTATAGGTGGGGATTTTCTCTTACATTTTCTTGATTAACTGGCAGTCAACAAGGTTGGTTATTTTAACTTATTTTTATAATGAATACCAGATTATTTTTTAAAAGTTAACAAAACAGTAAAACCTAGTTTTGCTTCAAATCATAGCTAACACAGGTATGCTCTCTTCCTAACATTATGTGAAACATATATTCCTATCCCTGCTTGAACTAACAACTAACTTGAACACTGTCAAGTTAGTAATACATGTTAGTTAGTAAACTACAAGTTAGTAAAATATATACTACTATCCCTGCTTGACAAGTTGAGGAACACACGTCCCAGAGACATTGATTAAATATCTTACAAAGTGACAGATGGGAATTAGTACTCTACTGTACCCAAAAGTTCAAGTTCTTTTTCCAAAACCATCTCGTCTCCTACTAAAAGGGACATCTCTCCATGCTAGTGGTAAAGAAAGTAAGCAATATTTATTGATGACTTTCTGTATATCAGGCTGTGAGAAGTCACTTTATACCAAGACCCTATTTGCTGCTGCTTATTGCCTTAAGTAGTCACTATGTATGGCTTGGAATGGTTTTGTTAGGTTAATGTTTTGATTACTACATAGCTAGAAGGAGAGAGCAGGGAGAGCAAAGTATTGTACCCAGCAAAGAGGGAAGAGACTGACAAAAAGTAAAAACACACAAAAAAACTTGCACTCTTATTAGGACATAATGTTGCTTCCTTGTATAGTAGAATCTCATGATGTTCAATGGTTCATTAAAGATATGAAATCCATATTCTCATCAAAAGAATGATCAGAATGGAAAAACTATTTAAATTGTTACTAATGTACTGGAGAGTTAATTTTGATCTAGGGTGAAAAGTACTGGGCTGAAAATTGGATATTGTGTTTTGTTCCCAACACTGTTACTTTTTTGTTGCATTACCCTTCTGTAAATTTCAGAAACCTTCAACTTATTTCCTCATCTGTAAATTTGGGGAAGTAGAGGGGGTTATCTTGAAGGTCCATTCCAAATTTACCATTGTATCTTTTAAAATTCTCAGATGTTCTTTAGTTTCTTTTAAACCTCTTTCATTTAGCTAAAACTTGTATTATTCTCTCTCTTACTATCACTTTCTGATTCAGAAATGAATTTGCTCATTTTCTATGTTCTTTATTTGTAGTATTATGGCAGAATGGATATGAGTTTATTTCCTGGTATTGTAATTAATAATAATTTTACAATAATGATAGAAGAACAGTAATTAAGTAAAGAAACTCTCCAAACACACTTCTAAATTCTTTACTTCAAGAAATGAACCAAAATAATTGGTGGATCTGTGAGAAGAAGTAAAACAAAGTAGAGTTACTATGGCTAAGAGGTTTAAAATGGAATAGGAGACTGTTCAGCCAGATATCTCAAACTGCCAAAGTATGCATAGCCACAGGCAGCAATATTCCTCAATATCGTAAGGACATCTGGACACCATAAACAAACCACGACAAAAAGAAAGCAGTAAACTATCTAACCTGAAGGACATTTGGAGTGTTCTGAATAGCCACCAATCATAAACAACTTATGGAATCTTCTTATTTTTCTTTAAAAACCTTGCCTAGAAGATCCAAAACTGGCAAATTTGAGTCGCTACCTGAATCTGAGTTCCACAAATTGCAATTTTAAGACACTAAGTAAATGCCCTTTTTGCCTTGCAGCTTAGTTTATTTCTTGGTTGACAGATCTTAAAATAAAATTGATGTTTGAATAGAAAGTTTTTATTGCTCATTTAAGGCATTGTACTAGGTAATGTGAGAGATGTGAAGAGGAAGAAAACAATATACCAGTATTTTGTAACCTTTTTTAAATTTGAAATTATTCTAAAATAAAAAAGCTTTTGTTAAAAGGTAATGTACCAATCCCTAAGAAATGTGTTACATAATAAGTACACCTAAAATATAAAGAGTAATAGCCGTAATGCAAGGCAATTTATAATTAATTCTGTGTGAAAAGAATATTAAATAATTTTGAACCTCGCATATTTAAGATTTAAGTGTCTAGAGAAGGAATCTGATGTAGAATGAAGAGACTGAGAATACAGGAAATCGAAAAAGTCATAATTCAGCTTTATTAAATCTGCCACACTTTGTTCCTCTTAATTCTTTCCCTAATCATCTGGATTATTTGCTAGTGTCATGCTCTGGCATTCAGAGCTGCCTAACACTGAGTCTCCTTTTTACAGGATATTCACGGTATCTTGGGGAAGACATCCAAGTAAATAGATAATTCTGAAAGCCTATAAGTGTCAGTATAGAAGTTAACACAGGGTAATAATATGAAATTATGAAGTAAAGCAAGTCACTTAGGTCTATGGTTGAAAAAAGGCTTTCTGGAAGAAACAACTTAATTCAATCTTAATGAATTCAAACAGAGTATGAGTTTATCAGGTATTCTTTATGTGGAATAGCAATACATACCAACGTATTATGTTTGTAAAAGTAGGTAAATGTGAAAGCATTTTGTGTATGGAGAACAGTAAGAAGGTTATACAGCATTTGATGCAGTTGGGGTTGTGGTAAGTTGAAACAAAATATTCAGGCAGAAACCCGATCGTGATGGAATTTACATTCCTGCTAAAGAGTTAAAAAAAAGGAGCTTTTACTCAAACTTCACATACAAATTCTTAAAGCAAATTTTGAAGTAGTTTTCCTCTCTCATTTTATCTTGTCTCTTATCCTTTTAAATAAACAATTATAATAATACTCTCTGTCATTTTGGTAACAGAAATCCACAAAATGGAAACTTCAACAAATTTATAAACAAATTCTTGGCATTGACATCCTATGTATATCTTGTCACCTAATTGGAAGAAGTAGTATATAGGTCCTTATAATTAAAATATGTGTTTTAGAAAAATATAGTAACTCTGTGTATTCTGCTAATGTCAAGAAAATTTGATAGCTAGTAAAAATGTGTGGACAATGATTGAAAATTCTATAAATTGTTTTATTAGGTGTTAGTTCAGTATGCATTTCTCAGTAGCAGAGATAGGTAAATTTGTGCCATTGACAGCAGTTCCACTAGACCATGAGCTTCCTGAGGGCTGGTACTGTCCTTTGTCCATGTTTTTATCTCCATTACTTTACATGGAGGCAGCCTGGTGGTGGAGATTTATAACATTTGGCATTGATGGATGGAAGTAATAAAATTTTTTTATTGCTCTTTTAATACAAATTAAGGGCATTTTATATCAAACAGCCTAAATTTGACTCATAGCTCTGCCACCCACGGTATGTCACTTATTTTCCCTGGATTTCTCTGACACTTTACCAGACAATCTTTTATCTGTAAACTTGAGAAAATGTTGTTTCTTATTAAGTTGTAGTGTAAACTGAGGATGCACACACATACCCACACACACATATACATACATAACAATACCTAATAGTGCCAGGCATGGAGTAATTGGTCAGTAATCATTGATCAAATATATGAATAAACACTGAGTGAAGAGCAAACAAAGTCTGTTAAAATTTAAGACACTTCAATTTGAAAAAGAAGTCTATAAAGGAATTATAGTACTAGAAGTCATATGAGGAGCAGAAATAAGAATAAGGTACTCTGATTACTAGAAACAGCCATAAATCTCTTATGGTAATTTAAAATTTCTATATGAAAAGATTAATGAATTCATTCATTTTTTGCCTGTCCAGCATCTTTTATTATGATTGGCATGACTTCTCTTTCCCTGTGGGTTTGAGTAGAACCATGTGGGGTTGTAATGTTTGCCTTTGTCTGGCAAATCAGAGAAATGGTTCTTAGCCATTTCCTTCAGATTTTTCCTGTATTAGCAGGTGTCCCAAAAGAATAGTTATTCAGGCCTTCCTAGATACTGGGGAGCAGGAAACAAAAGGATCACACCTTTTTGTTGTTGTTGTTTACTAGGCTTGCTAGTTTTGGAGAAGTTATAACCAAGGGTTGTATATGGTCACCTTTGCTCAAACTTCCTTGAGAATGGAGCCAACCCAGAAGAAAGCAGAGTTTTCCAGGCTGACATTATTTGAACACTTGACCAAGTTATGTCTCTTATAGGAGATAGTGAGTTCACATTTGTTCTTGATTTGAGTTGGGTTTCTATACAATTGAAAGAAATAAGTATAAGGGGATACTTGTTTATTCTACTGAATATTTAAGCCCAATTACATCAATAGAATACCGTTGTCCTGCCATATAGTAGTGTTCATAGATATGTTTCTTTTTTCTCCTGAAATGGCAAGATTAATTTATTTGTTCATTTAATAGATCAGATGATTACTTAGAAGATAGGTTCTGGGGACACAGTATCATATAAGAAGTCATGGTGCCCCCCTGTGGAATTTACTGTTTATCATAGTAGACAGTCACTGTACAGGTAATTATGAATACAATAAGCTCAAGAGTGGAGTGCTTTGGAATTCTATGGGAGCATAGAACTTTGAGACCTAATTAGGTCAGAATAATTAGGGAGGGCTTCTCTCATAAAGCAATATTTTAACTGAGATTTAGATGAGTAGATGTTTAAGTGTGGAGAGAGAACGATATATTCATTGAAATTAGTAATAATTAACACTTAAATATAATAATAACACATTGCATCTACTATGTAACAAGCACTGTATCAGTTTTCATGTATTACCTCATTAGTTTCAACAAAACCTTTGCTGTAGGAGCTACTGTTATCATCCATATTAGGCATAGGAGGAAAGTGAGGCACAGAGGAATTAAGAAATTTTCCTAGTATATCACATGGTGTAGGTGGGAAAACTTACATGCGAACCTAGGCAAATTAGCTCCACGGTTTATAGTTTGAACCACTGCTTTCTACTGAGAGAAGTAATATGGGGCAAATTCATGACATACTCAAGAAATTCAAAAGAGGGCAATGTGGATTCAGATGGAGACACTAGTAAATAGTAAGGCAGGACCTAGGCAGGTGCAAGGCATTGAATGCCAGGTTAAACATTTTGGTTCTATCCAAACAGCAATGGAAAATCATAGTGGAATTTTATAAAAAAGCAATATGGTCACAGTGAAGTGCCTTTTTTCATCAAATAAAGCTCAGAATAGACGTTACTGGTACTGAAAACCTATGGAATCTAGGAATATTTTGGCCACTTTTACACCATGAATCTTATATCCACGTTCTCATGCATCCATTCCCCAACAGAAGGCTCAGATTCCTCCTGTGATTTTTGCCATAAATTGTGGTTGATGGAAAGATATCACTGTTATAAAAAATTTCAAAAGATAGATGTTCCTTTTGTCTGTAAAGGTTGTAGGAACTTCATTGTGTGAATAGAGCTATTTAAATGGCAACCAGCTGTTGAATGGAGGAAACTCCTGTGGTTCTAGAAGTTCAAACTGGGCCATTTTCAGGTTGAGGGTGTGTGGTCTCTATGCCCCCTGACCATTCTGATCTGTTGTGGAAGTCACATTGCCATTATATTTATGAACTCCCCTGCTGGTCTGGCATGGCCTGGTGCAAACTATAAATTGTACCAGAGGCATTAAGGTACAAGTGCATCATGGCCTAGAAATAAGCATAGCTAACTTTTACTAAACACTTAACTTTTACTAAAGACTCAGGCTGGCTGAAGCTTAGTCCAAGCCTGGCCTTTGAATAAACCTGGCTTTCTATGCTAGATGCTGAGAAATGTTTTGGGAATGGCTCACAATGCCAGACATTGTTCTAAGTTAATTATATTAATCCTTACAAAATTCCTGCAAGATAGGGACTATTGTTAATCCCCTTGTATAGATAAAGAAACTGAGTTATAGAAATGGAAACGACTTGCTCAGGTTCACATAGCTTGAACTCAGATAATCTGGTTGTGGGATCTGAGCTCTTAATCACCAAGTTTTAATGTCTCCATTATTCCCATCAACTGTGGAGATAATGTGAGCCATTCCCAAAACATTTCTCAGCATCTAGCATAGAAAGCCAGGTTTATTCAAAGGCCAGGCTTGGACTAAGCTTCAGCCAGCCTGAGTCTTCCAACCAGAGACAAAAAAGTTACATAAGTTAAAATGTGAAGCACTGTACAAAGTATAACTTAAATTACTTCCTCAGAATATATGCATATATTTGATTTCAGTTAATTCTCACTGGTAATGAAGCAGCTATTACTGTTACCCCACCTTACAGATAAGATCCTTTAAATCTTCTGAAAATGCTTGGAGTCATATCCTATCTCCAGCCCTATCTCCAGCCTGAATAGGTTTATTATTTTGTACAATAGGCATTTACTTGCGTGTCATTCTCTTCATTATTGGAATTAAAAGTGGTGGAAAATGCATTATGTTTGGGCAAGAGCAGAGCAAGAATGAATGGGTCACTTGAAATATATAGAATCTGACAGCTCTTTGCAGTGATTTCATTTCCAATATTGAAAGGGCAGGGAAAATGTCTTGGTAAATAAGACTTCTTACAATTTCCATCTACAGTTATGCAATTGCTTCTCCCTAAGGAATAAATATTGTTCCTGGTCTGTCCATGTGCTTTATGTCTTTTGCTTTCTAGTAATTTCCATGTCACATTGCTTTACATCATTTGAAAGGTGTTAGTTTAGAGATAGCAGTTCTATGAAAACAGTCAGAACTTTAGGGAGGAAAAGGAAAATCAAACAAAGGCTTAGGGAAAAATAAACCCTGATCTTTCTTTTTTATTCAAATAATTTCTGGTTTTGTTTTAACTTTTTGTTTTCATATTTATGAATTTTTTAATGTTATATTTTATAAAATTATGTATTTTATTTGCTCTTCTTTTAAAACTATTGTAAAGCATAACACTAATTAAATACTATCTCTGTATTTGTAAAATTAGCCTCACAAATACCATTTCCCTGCTTGCTTTACTAACTTTAGAAATTAGATACAAATGTTCCCATTTTATAGAAGAACTGATTGAGATGGGAGACCGTCTATAAATGATAGAATCAGAATTTCTTATCTGGCCCAAGGCAAACCTCTAAGACAATCGATATCACTATGTGCCTTGACAGATGTATGAAGAAGTTAAATTTCTATAAGGCCAGCGATATAGTGCTATCGAAAATATTAAATTTTTATTCTATATAATTATTTGATATTAGTGAATGTCATATAGGTATGTCTAAGGTTTTTTTTTTGTTCATAAATTCATTGCAACTCAAAATTTTGGAAAATTGATTCTGTAATTTTTCTTCATTATAATTATTTCTCAATCTGTACTTTGTAGAATATGTTTACTTCACAGCATTCTAATTTCCATGGCTGGTTATTTGTTTTATCTATGAGTAGATATAAACAAAAAATTATGTTTTTATTTTTTTATCTTGTTGTAAAGGAAAAATATAATTCTAGTAAAAAAAAAATTAACAACACGAGTGTATCTATAAATGCTGCCTTGTGCCCTAGGAGGTAAAGGGAATCTGGAGGAAGGAGGCACCATCCAAAACT
This sequence comes from Myrmecophaga tridactyla, assembly GCA_004026745.1. Classification (NCBI taxonomy): domain Eukaryota; kingdom Metazoa; phylum Chordata; class Mammalia; order Pilosa; family Myrmecophagidae; genus Myrmecophaga; species Myrmecophaga tridactyla. The sequence continues at coordinate 8,353 of PVIY010042084.1, forward strand.
GACTTTGGATGTTCCTCACAAGCTATAATTGTACAGCTGCAGCCACATACATGGTTAACTAGTAAGGGGGGTTTAATTATTTGGTAGTAGGACCTGGAGACATTTTAATTCTATTGCAAAAGAATATGGGAGAAAATGTATCTTTCTTCCTAAGGTGCAGGAGTGAGACAATCATGAAAGAATGAAGAAGAGAGGAATAGAGAGAGGGAGAAGTAGAGAGAAGAGAAGGAAGAGACTGAAAGAACAAACAAGAGTGAGACAGCAAGAGAACTAGAGAGAGAAGCTAAATAACAGGACTCCAGATATTAGAGCCTGAACTGAAGAAAGAATTAAGGAATTATTTTTAATTTTTATGTATTTGTTTTCAAAACAGAGATAGAGATATCAAACATTCAAATGTAAGTTTTATTTTTTAATTGCTGAAAACTGGAATCCTCTATCTTCCCCAGTGTCAGCTGAATCTATTTAACACTCAGATAACTGGCATTGGGACTCTTTGAGGAAATAAATTTTAAAAGCTGTGTTTCTAGTCAAGACCCACGTGATGGGGAACAAAGACAGCCCAGATGGAACTTTGGGAACATCCCTAGAGGGAACCGCCTCCATGGTACACAAGTATAATGGCCAAGAGTAAAATGAAAGGTTTTAAGTGATGGGGAGATTTCAAATCATGCATTGGATTTTCTAGAGCATCCAAACGTACTATAAGTAATGTTAATCAGTAACATAACTCCTTCTGTGACTTCTCTCTTGTCCATTGTGAATTTGGAGTTGTTTATCCCACCCTTTGTTAGCAGAAATTTCAGCTTACTATTTACATAGTTCTTCTGCCACATCGTCATGAAAGCACCCAATTCTGAAGCAATCTGCTCTCTCTGCTCATCCCTCTTGACACTCTAAATTGATGATTTTCAGTGTCATCATTGGTGCTTACCTTTTATCTCTTTCCAGACACCTTCTTCTTCCATTCCCTGTGTCTTCTTTTCCTGCAAGTTTAAAGAACTTGACATCAACTAGAAGGGCTGATAAAAGAGGATAAGGAAGTAAACAAATATAAGACTTGAGAGTATTAAGCAGCCCGAAATAATATCCAAAGTTCTATGCAATAATAGCACAAATTCTATAACCTGCCTAAGAGGAGTGAAAAACACATAAGATATTTTCCTACATGCCGATACTAATTGAAAACCATTATAGAATTAGAGTAAGTGCTAAATCAAGATAAAGGTTACCTTCACCCTCCTCTCTGGTTTGTTCCAGGCATTCAAGGAAAGCTCTGTCATAATACTATCTGGATACAAGCTTAAGAAACAGACACCTCTGTGTCTAAATTCCAGCAATAATTCATTATAATATCTAACTATCCAAAGTTCAATAAAAGATTACAAAACGTAGAAAGAAACAGTCTCAGGAAAAGAAGAGTAAAACCTTAAAAACCATCAATGAAGAGTATTAGCCTTGTGACAATTGAAAAAGAGTTTAAAAATGGTCCTAAATATGTTCAAAAAGCTAAGGGAAAATGTGGACAAAGAAAAAAAAGTAAGCCAGGAAAATAATAGATGAATACAAATAGAATAGCCTATGAAAAGGAGGACAGCAGAATTGAAAACCATAGTAACAGAATTTGAAAATTCCCTAGACAGGTTCAACAGAAGATTGGAGTGGGCAGAAGAAAGAATCAGTGACTGTGTATTTGAAGATGTTGAAATCATCTAGTCTGAGGAGCTGAAGGAATAAAGAATGAACAACAGTGAATAGAGCCTGAGAAAACTGGGACACCATCAAGTATACCAATGTATGTACTGCGGGAATCCCAGAAGTAGGAAGAGAGAAGGGGGCAGAGAGAATATTCAAAGAAATAATGGCTGAGAACCTCCCAAATTAAATGAAAAACATGAACATGCATGTCTAAGATGCCCAGTGAATAAACTTACAATGGTGGCATATTATAATCCAACTGTTGAATGTCAGTGATAAAGAATTCTAAAAGCCGCCAAAGAAAAGCCACATTCACATACAACAGTGCCTCAATAAAAATATGTGCCAATTTCTTTTCAGAAATCATGAAGGAAAGAAGGCAATGGGATATGCTTAAAGTGCTTATGCTGGTTTGAAAATATTACGAACCCCAGAAAAGGCATGTTTTCATCCTGATTCCATTTTGTGGAAGCAACCATTTAATCCTGATTCAATAATGTACGTTAGGATCTTTTGATTAGAGTATCTCCACGGAGATTTTACACATCCAATTGTGGGTATTAACATTTGAGTAAATGGAGATGTGACTCCACCCGTTCCAGGTGGGTCTTGATTAGATAACTGGAATCCTTTAAAAAGGGAAATATTTTGAAAATGACAGGAACAAAGCCTTGAGAAATGACTGAAGCCTCAGAACTGACAGAATCTTCACAGCAGAGCTGACACAGATGTGGGCATGTGGAGAACAGAGACATGAATGTTTGGAGATGCTTTGAGTCTAGCAGACATCGCCATGAGATGTTAAGCAAGCCAGAACCTGGAGAGAGAGCCAAGGGCAGCCACGAGATGAAAGCCAGCCCTGGAGTAGCAAAGTGAGGAAGCCACATATGGACAGCCTGAAAGCAACAGAACACAGGAGCAAGGGACCAGTGTGCCTTCCCAGCTGGTAGAGGTGTTCCAGATGCATCAGCATTTCTTGAATTATGATACCTTTCCCTGGATGTCTTAGTTTGGACATTTCCCTAGTCTTAGAACTGTAAACTTGTAACTTATTAAATTCCCTTTATAAAAGCCATTCCAGTTCTGGTATACCACATTCCAGCAGCTAGCAAACTAACACAGTGCTGAAGCTAAAAAAGAAAATAATTGCTAACCAAGAATTCTATATCTGGCAAAATTGTCTTTCAAAAATGTGGGAGTGTTTAAGACATCCCTAGATAACAAAAGCTGAGGGGTTCATCACCACAAGATTGGCCTGCAAGAGATGATAAAAAGATCTCTGCAGATTGAAAGGAAAGGACAATCAGCAATAGGTCAGAACTGCATGAGGAAATATAGATCTCCAGTGAGAGTAATGACATGAGTAAATGTAAATGCCAGTACTAATGTAATTTTGGTTTGCACCTCTATTTTTTACTTCCTATGGGATGTAAAAGGCAAATGCATAAAAGGTCATGAGAAACACATGATGTTGGACTCATAATGTATAAACACGTAATTTATCATAAAAACTACATAATCATGGGGGGACATTGGAATTTTGGAATATGATTTGCATATACTATTAAAGTTAAGTTGATATCAAAGCAAATGAAACTGTCATATATATATGTGTGTGTGTGTGTGTATATATATATATATATATATATATGATGTTCAGTTTAAGCCACACAGTAACTATAAATACAATTTGTAGAATATGCAAGTTCATAGAGTCTGAAATTTCTGAAATTAGAGTACACATTTCCAATGATGGAGTAGAGGGAGAATGGGTTGTTAATACAAAATGGGTATAGGGTTTCTATTTGGAGAGACAGAAAAGTTTTTGTAATGGAAAGTGGTGAGGGTACTGCTGCATTGTTTGATTAAATTTCATTCACTAAAATTTTAGTGTATGATATGCTCAGGAATAGTTGGAATGGAAATATGTGTGTGTGTGTATATCTATATATTCTCACAATTAAGAAAATAAAGAATAACTGAAGAGACAGTGGCTCATAAATGCAATGCATGATACTGGACAGAATCTAACAAAGGAGGAGAAAAGTTTCAAGAGGAAATTATTGGGATGTATGAAAAAGTTGGAAAGTAAGTGTAAGTTTTATGTCAATATTAAATTTCTTGAACTTGACAACTGTACTTAAGGTGGTTACTTAAGTGAATACCCTTTTTGTAAATGTACATGTCAGTGTTAAGTGTTCAAGGAGCATGATGTATACAGCATACACTAGTGCTCAGGAAATAGATTGCTAAATAGCTTGATATGCAGATATAGATATATAGATAAATAGATGATAGTAGATATCAGGGTATTGACAATAGGATAACATTTAATTGGTGGATCTGGGTATTTTTGGGTGGAGATAAGGATACATTGGAGTTTTCTGTATGGGATTTGTTTTGTATTTGTAACTGTCCTGTAGGTTTGAAAGCATTTCAGAATTTAAAAAAGTTGAGATGAGTAAGGGAAATGACAGGAAAAAAAAAAGAACTGTAACCTATACCTTCCAAACTAGTACAATAGAAAATGTAATACAAACATAGGGAAGGAAGAAGAAGGAGAAGGAGGAGAAAGATAGAGACAGAGAGAATGGGTGATGGGGAAGCACACAAAAAGCAAACCATATAAAATTTAAGTACAAATGTATGCTGTCAAGTCATAATTAAATTAATTTTTATAAAAGAGAAAGTATGTAATCATATGTTTAAAATTCAGCTATAATATGCCTGTAACAAGCATCTTTAAACGCAAGCAGACAGAAAGAGAGTCTAAAAACCAATAGCAAATGATGCGTCAAGGTATTAATAATCAAAAGAAACCTAGTATCTGGCATTGTAATATTAGTATAAAGCAAATAATAGTTAAGATGAAAATTAGAACTTGACAAGAAATAATCAGAAAGGGAACAATCAGCCTAAAAGAATATGACACACAAAAAAATAATGGATTTACAGGCATGGCTTAAGATTATTTGAGAACATACAGTGTGCACTCAAAAAATCAGACAATTGTAAAGAAAATTAAGTTCACAATAGTGGTGATTTTAATATGCCAAAATAATAAATATAAATAAATTAAAAACTTAGCATATCTGTAAAACTTTAATGCAAATTTAGCCCAGTAATTGATAGATATCTATTTCTCAACCTAACAACTATATGAAAACAGGTTCTTCAAAGAAACATATGGCCTATTAGAAAATATTCCGTGTAGTTAGCGATATATAAGATGACAGCATAATTCAAAGAGTCAATAAAATACCAGGTTCCTTCACTAAAAACAATAAAATTTAAATTGGTAATAGAAATATAAGTATTGGGAAATAATACATTTCTGAATAGAAATCACCCCTATTAACTCATGAAATACAGGGCAAGTTTGAATGATTAAAATGGCTTATTATTAAATAAATAATAAACCTACTATGTTTCACAGCATTGAAAAAATGAAATGGGTCATTAAATACATAAATGAGAAAGGACTTAGAATAAATGAAATAACCATAGAATTCAAGAAGTTAGTAAAACAACAAACCTTAAATGAAAATAACCAAAATATAAATACAAAAGATAAGAATATAATATAAAATGAAGCAATAAAATGTCAACAAAGCTAGTATTTACTATTTCTTTATTAGTAGTAATAAGTGGTAGACTAAACTTACTTTTGGTTTAAGTCATAAACCAATATATTCTAAAACTTAGCTGAATTTATTAATTTCCATAAAAGTATAAAAATATCATAATTGTTAAACAAGAAATAGAAAAGTTGAACCAATGATACTTTAATGAATTGAGAAATGAGTGTGCTGTTCCCAAAGTTAATCTCTGTCATATTAAAAATAAATTGTTTTCAGAGAATAGGAAACGAGACCACTATTCCACTAATTTCATGAGGCTAGATACCAGAAAAAAGGACGGTAACTATTAATAAATGTATTAAATATTTGTGTGGACTTTGCAGGTATAATTACAAAATATTATAAAGCATGTCAACGGATGATGAGTCAATATCATAAATATGCTGATTCTCCCCAAATTAAATTCAACACAGTTTCCCCATAGAATTTATTTTTAAAATGATATGTTGATCCTGAAATTAAATTGAAGAGTAAAAGGCTGTGGATAGTGATTTTATTTTTAAAATTTGTACAGAAAGAGACACACAAAAGGATCCAATCAGCATTTTTAATAATTAAATCAATGTGAATACTTCCAATATGTCCACCAGTAATAGAATGGATAATTTGGTTTTATTTATAAATATTATATAGCGGTCATAAAAATAAAGTTTACAAAATTAAATGAATAGGTATTAGTATGGGTATATTTTGCACATATAATGTAGAGCAAAAAAAAATCACATAAAATTATATATGGAATATATTACTATTTAAGTACAATAAAATAAAATAACACTATATATTGTTTATGGAATTTTGCATCAGAAATTAAAATATAAAAACACAGAAGAAAAGATTAAATACCAACTTCAGAAATGTTCTTATCTCCAAGGAAAAATAAGGGTAAATGAGTTCTGGGAGAGAAACCAAGGCTACATCTGTAATAGTTTATTTCTGTTTTTTTAATTATCTAAAGCAAATGTGGAAAATCATAACTTGGGAGGAAGGAACACTTTTTTTTTCTTCTTTGTCTACCTTCCCAAGACAGAAACTTAAGTCTTTATATTTGAGACATTTGTTCTTTTCTAATATAGGTGTTTTAGTGATACAAATTATCCTGCTTCCTTAGGTGTTCTGATAGATATATATATTTTTTCATTTTCAGGCAGTTCATTGATTTCTAATTCCCCTTTTGATTTCTTCTTTGATCGATGGGTTACCTAAAAGTTGTATTTCGTTTCTAACTATTGTTTTCTAGTTTTTAGGATTGCTCCAGCTTCTCTGAGATTGTTTAATTTATTAATTTTAATTACCCATTCCTAATCTTCAATTACTATCATAGTTTCATCATTTGCATGGCCTTGGAATGGGTAATATATATAAATAACTATTTCTTCTTTTCCCTCTCTAGACCATACATACTATTACAAGCATGAGCAGTATTACTTTGTCATTGTAATGGTTTTCATCACTTATCTGTTCTTTCATTAGATGTTCTTTCACCATACCATTCTTACATCGTCTCTGAGAATACTAGAATCATTTTTTAAACTTTTTTTATTGTGTAGTATAACATATATACAAAGCAAAGAAATAAAAAGTGATAGTTTTCAAAGCACTCCTCAAAAAGTGGTTACAGGATACATGCCAGAGTTTGTCATGGGCTGCAGTATGATCCTCTCATATTTTTCCTTCTAGCTGCTCGAGAGTATAGGAGGCTAGAGGGCTTAAATACTTTTTTATCATCACAATCGATTTTTTTTTTTGTGAACAATAACACATATACAAAAAAGGCATAAATTCCAAGCACAGCACCACAATTAGTTGTAGAATATATTTCAGACTTTGACATTGGTTACAGTTTCACAATTTTAGGTTTTTACTTCCAGCTGCTCTAAAATACTGGAGACTAAAAGAGATATCAATTTAATGATTCAACATTCATATTCATTTGTTAAGTCCTATCTTCTGTGAATAATTCCACCATCACCTTTGATCTTTCCATGCCTCTCATTGGGGTTGTTTGGGCTATGGAAATTCTGAATTTTTGATATTGGAAGGGTCTGTCACTAATATGGGGTAGGGAAATGGAACTATCTGATGTTCTGGAGAGGCTGGGCTAGGTTTCAGGACTTATCTGGACCAGGGTCTCATCTGGAGGTTTTAGATTTCTGGCAAGTTACTCTAGTGCCTGGAACCCTTGTGGAATCTTATAAATTGCCTTACAAATTCTTTAGGGTTAGCTGGAATGGTCCTGGTTGGGGGTTGGCAGGTTATGATAGGTAGCAATGTCTACCTGAAGCTTGAGTAAGAGCAACCTCCAGAGTAGCCTCTTGACTCTATTTGAACTCTCTCTGACACTGATACTTTATTAATTACACTTCTTTCCCCACATTTGATCAGAATAGAATTGTTGATCCACGGTGCCAAGTCTGGATTCATCCCTGGGAGTCCTCTCCCATGTCGCCAGGGAGGCTTTCACCCTTAGATGTCATGTCCCACGTAGTGGGGAGGGTGATGATTTTGCTTGCAGAGTTGGACATAGAGAAACTGAGGCCACATCTGAGCAACAATAGAGGTTAAAAGGAGCACTTAAAAAAATTTTCCAACTCTAATGCTTCTATATTGTAGAAGTAAAGATATGTTCACAAATTATTGTGCATCCATCCATTCATTTAGAGATTCATCCATTTATTTATTCTACAGTTCTAAGCTTTGTGCTAGGTCCACGGCCAGACACGATGATGACATATCTTCCTCTCTAAGTAGCCTCTTCTAGATGATTTTAGCACTGTAATATTGTAAGTTGACATTTTAGTCCAGAAGTATTTGAAGTATGTGGTTTACTAGCATGTTTTAGGTAGGGAAGGTGATCCTAGAGACGAGTTTTGGAGAATTTTGATGAGTGGTAATGAGGAAAGAGCATTCATAGCAACAACTTGCTAGCTCTCTAATCATCCAAAAGGGGGGGGGGCTTTCGGAGGCACATTTTATTCTAGGACTTTGGCCCCACTATACAGGTATGCCATCTTTTATAATATCTAATTTTGTGCTTGACAGAATCCTTGGTTCCTTGGGAAGCATTCAATAATGTTTGATTGAAAACAGATTGTGCCCACTCTTAAAGTGTTTCAGCACTGAGCAGCCACAGTTGGAATATACACCCTGTATAAGGGCTGTAAGAGAGGTTCTGTTATTTTCTTACCTGTACTCTACAGTGGCTTGACCAAATGTCAGACACTTTGTCATTCTTTGGCCATTTCAAAAGATTATGAATTTCTTCTCCTGTATGCCATCTTGCGAAAGTGTATGATACAGGAACTTATCTCTCTTTTGATATGTATCCAGGCCATTCGAACCTATCAAAATGTTAAGTGCCTAGTCTCTCTCTCTGCCTCTGATCTCAGCTGTCCTAAAGCCAGATGTCTTTAAAAATCAGGAGGGGATGTACATTGAACCTTAGTTTTCTAATGGAGTTATAGTTCCATTGGTGTATTTCAATCAACAATTTCAAAGTGTCTTATCAAAATATATGATTAGACTCTTCAAAATCTCCAAAAGGAAAAAGACACATTATTTACTGAAACAATATTAATTGAAATAAGACAAAGCCAAAGATCATGTATTTTAAGCAAATACTAGAAATGATAGAAACAAAGCATTAGTAAGCTATTGAATGAAAAGGAGATTACTAAGTTCAGTATCATTCCCTTCAACATTTAATGAGCACCTAATGTATGCTCTCTTGTGTACCCAAATTCTGGTATACAGAGCTCATAAGACAAAGTTAGATCCTAGGGCAGCCTAGGGTCTAACAATTATGCAAGACACAGACAGAAAAACAGGATAAGGGCACAAATATAGGAAACACTGACTCTACCTGGAAGGTAGAATAGAACACTTCATTATATTTTGAGGCCTGGGAACAGAGTATAAAAGGCCTTTCAAAGCCAATAAAAGCATTAAGAATTTATCATGAAGAAAAGTAAAAATACGTAGAAGAGTTCTTTTTTCAGTTGAGTCATTTGGAGAATGGAACTTTAGCTGCAATGCTTGCCTAAAATTGGTTACATTATCTGCAGCAAATCCAAGCCTTATTCACTTAGTTATTCAATCACATTCAGTTGTACTAAAGTTTTGAACAAAGTCTTCTATCACTGGTGCCTTCTTCCAAACATGGTTTTCTAACATCCAGTTTGTTTTCAGTTTGCTAAAGCTACCCAATGCAATAGGCCAGAAATAGATTGGTTTTTATAAAGGGGATTTATTTAGTTTCAGTTTGTAAGGCTGTGCAAATGTCCAAATGAAGGCACTGAGTAGAGGATACCTTCCCTCAAAAAAAAGCTGATTCTGGGGTTTCTCTGTTGCATGGGAAGGCACATGGAGACGTCTGCTGTCCTCTCCTGGCTTCTGGGTTTAAATGGCTCTCTCAGCAACTTCTGCTTCTCCAGACGTCTGTGTCTGAACTTCCTCCAAAATTTTCCCCCCTTAAAGGACTCCAGTAAGCTAATTAGGACCCACCTTGAATGCGCAGGGTCATGTCTCCATCTAATCAACAGGTCCACCCGCAATTGGGTGGGTTACATCTCCATTGAAACAACCTAATCAATAGTCCCACCCAAAGAATAGGTCTGCTGTCTCAAGATTGGATTAGAAGAACAAGGCTTTTGTGAGGTATATAACAGTTTCAAACCAGCACGCACTCTTTATTGTTTTCACCACAATTATTGATTTAAAAGCATTCATAGCATTGTCAAAAAGATTTAAGTATCTCCCATAAGCAGTGTGATAAGAAAATGCATCATTTATTTCCATAGAAATGTTTTTGTACATGTTGTACTCCTGGTTCACTTGCGGAGCAAGATATCAGAAGTGTTTTTAGTATTCTACAGTTGAAATATACAGTTATAAAGCAGAACAAATGCCAGATATTGCCCTCTGTAGAAAAATGTTCAGTACATAAATCAGTCTTTGAAAGGTAGATCAAAATATTTCAACTACATCAATGTAAGATGGCTTGAAGAGCTAAGAAATATCAGATCTGTGAAGAAAAAATGATACAGTTCTCAGTTGAATCAAGTAGAAAAATATCAAAGGAAACTGACAAATTTTAATAGTTTAAAAGATAAAACTATCTACATGGAAAAATACTATACTAAAATAGAGTAACAGCCTATATGGTAAAAATATTTTCACCACATATGACTGATGAATGGATAATTTCTATTATTTTTAAGCCGTTTACATACAGCATCAAGATGCCAGCAGATAAATAGGAAAGTAATACATCACACAGGAGAAAAGTAGAAATCATAAACAGGTGTGAGACAAAATGTTAATATTCGCTAGCAAGTTTAGACTTAAAATATACATCCAAGAATGTTTACATCCAATGTTTCTGTAGTAGTTGTGACAATATATAATCATTTAGGACCAGTACCTTTATAAATTGGTATAAACCTATTGAAATTCAACATAGCAAAAGGCTGCAAGAGCCTATTGTTTCTAATCATGAACTAGTAATCTGATTCCTAGGTTTGTGATTAAATAGTCCATGAGCTGGATCTAAGAAGATGTCATGTGTAATTGCAAAAAAAATAAAATAAAATAAAAACAAATATACATCCACAAGGAAAATATATGTCCCTTAATATATATCAGAATCATGAAAGTGTTAAAGATGATGCGTTTCAGGGTAGGGTGAATAATGCCTTCCCCAAAATGTCCACATTCTAATGAATGGACCCTGTGTATGTGCTACCTACTTGGCAAAAGACCTAGCATATATCGACAGACGAGTAAAACATATGGATTAAAAATAAATAGTAGAAGAAACAATTGTTAAAATTAATTTAGTAGATTGAAATGCTAGTGATCAGTGAAAGGGAGGGGTAAGTGGTATGGCATGTATGAATTTTTTTCTGTTTTCTTTTTATTTCTTTTTCTGAATTGAAGCAAATGTTCATGGTAATGAATGATCATGGTAATGAATATACAACTATGATCATGGTAATGAATACACACTATGTGATGATATTGTGAGTTATTGATTATATGACAAGAATGGAATGATCATATGTTAAGAATGCTTGTGTTTGTATGTGGTTATGTTTCATAAGTAAAAAAAAAAAAACGTAGCATATGTAATTGAGGTCATGGACCTTAAAATAGGAAGTACATCTGTGATATTCATGTGGGCTAAATCTAACCACATGAGTCATTAAAACCAACACATGAGTCCTTAAAACAAAGAACACCGTCTCTAGCTGGATTGAGAGAGATTTGGCAGAAGTAGACTAAGCGCAATTCCAAATTTGAGAAGAATTTGCTGGTTCTGAAATGTAGCAGGTCCAGAGAGAAGTTCTAGGAGCTAAGGATGACTCCTGGATGATAGCCAGTTGGGACATGGATACTATACCCACCACCACAAGGTACTGAATTTGGCCCACAACCTGAATGAGCTTGGAAGCAAATTCTTCCGGAGTCTCCAATAAGGGCTTCTGGATTTTGACCCTGTGGAACCGAGAGCAGAGGAACCAACCACGCTTACTGGGACTTGTGACATACAGAACTAAGAGATGATAAATTGGTGTTGTTTTAAGCTGTTAAATTTGTGTTAATTGGTTATGGTATGGAAAGAATAGAAAACCATTATACATATGGAGATTAGGTAGAAGCATGTAAAGTACCTATGCCAATATAATTAATGAAAGGGCACAGTACTAACACTCACACAAACAAAACAATGAACATAATTATACATACACTATTCTTTTTATTTTTAACTTTTTATTGTGGCAACATATATACAACTCCAAATTTCCCATTTTAACCACTTTCAAGGATCCAATTGAATGATATTAATTACATTCAAAATCTAATGCTACAATAAACACTATCCATTGCCCAAACTTTTCCATCTCTTCAAGTGGCAACTCTGCACACATTAAAAAATAACTTCTTCTACCTCTCCCCTTGCTCTCACCCTCAGCCCCTGGTAATTTATAATATTCTGTCATCTCTATTTAATTTTCTTATTCTAAGGATTACATATAAGTAGGATCATGCACTGTTTTTCTTTTGTGTTTGGCTTATTTCACTCAACATGATGTCTTCAAGTTTCATCCATGTTGTAGCACATATCAGAATATCATTCTTTTCTACTGGATGGGTAATATTCCATTGTGCATTTAAACCATGTTTTATTTATCCATTTATCTGTTGATGAATGCTTGGGCTGCTTATATCTTTGGCTCTTGTGAATAATGCTGTTATGAACATAGGTGTTAAATGCCTTAAAGGCCTTGCTGTCAAATCTTTGCAGTAGATACCAAGAAGTCAGATTGCTGGATCATATGGTAATTCTATTTTCAATTTTCTGAGAACCACCAAACAGAATTCTAGAGTGGCTGCACCATTTCACAATGCCACCAAAAATGTTTAATGGTTCCAGTATCTCTGTATCCTTGACAACACATTTTCTTTCCATGCCTCCCTCCCTCCCTCGCTCCCTCCCTCCC
>PVIY010042085.1:0-21200 GCA_004026745.1 Myrmecophaga tridactyla
GCAAATATTTATGGTCAACTGATTTTTGACAAATATGGCAATTCAATGATAAAAGGAAAATTCCTTCAACAAATGGTGCTGGAGCAACTGCACCATTTGTCCCTGCCTAATACCCATCACAAAATTATCTCATAGTGGACTACAGACCTAAGTGTAAAATTTTAAACTATAAAATTCTAGAACAAAATACAGGAAAAAAATCTCTGCAAACTTGGGATAGGTGAAGCTTTCTTAAAGCTGAAAAAAAAAAAAGTACATGGATTATATTGGATTTTATACAAATCAAAACTTTTTTCTTTTTGAAAGACATTGTTTAGAAAACAAAAAGCAAACCACATTCTGGGAGAAAGTATTCACAACAGATTGCATCAGACAAAGGATTTGTAACTGGAATATATAAAGAACTCTTGAACTTTAATAATAAATAGACAACTCAATTAAAAATACAGGTTAAAAGTTTAAATAGTCGCCTTACAAAAAATGATGTATGACCCAAATGCTCATGAAGAGATGAGCATCATTAGTTATCTGAGAAATGTAATGAACACCACAGGGAGATACCAACGACTAAGAGTAAAGCCTGACCATATTAAATGGGAGTGAGGCCGTGGAACAACTGGAAACCTCATGCACTGCTGGCGAGAATGAGAAAGGGCACATCCACTTTAGAAAACAGTTTGGAAGGTTCTTAAAAAGTTGGACCCTGTGCAATGGTGGCTCAGTGGCAGAATTCTCGCCTGCCCTGCCGGAGACCTGGGTTCAATTCCCGGTGCCTGCCCGTGCAAAAAAAAGTTGGACCCATGTGCACCACATGTCTCAGCTGTTCCACTCCTCTGAAACAAACACATATGTCCACACAACACTTGTACACAAACGTTTACAGCAGCTTTAGTTGTAATAACCAAAAACTGAAGTCAACATAAATGGCCATGAAAAGATGAATGTGCATATCCACTGTATGGAACACTATTCAGAAGTAAAATGAAATGAACTAACTGTGTAGGCCAATGGAAAACTTTTGGTAATGGTTGGTGGTGATGGTAGCATGATATTATGAATATAATTAACACCACTAAATTGCATATTTGAAAATGGCTAAAACGGAAAATTTTAGGTTGTATGTATGTTACGAGGATAAGATTTTTAAAAATCATAGAGCTGTACAGCACAGTGAACCCTAATGTAAACTATGGACTATAGTTAAAAGTGTCATTATAATCATATCGTTTCATCAATTGTAACAAAATTATCATACTAATGCAAAGTGTTAATAATAGGGAAAACAGCACGAAACTGTGTGAGGAGGAGGTTTATGGGAACTCTGTACTTTTTTGCATGATTTTTCTATAACGCTACAACTTTTCTGATAAAAAAATGAGAAAAAACATAAAAGTATGTAGAATTAACTATTGATGCATACAACATAGAAAAACTTCAAAATCATTATGCTCTGTAAAGGAAACCAGATTCCCCCTGCTAAGAAGTACACTGAATTTCTATAAAATTCTATGCCATGCAAACTATAATTTATAGCTTCCAAAATCAATTCAATAACAGCATGGGTCTGGAGATGGAGAGAGGGATGGATTGCAAATGGAGCATGAACAAAACTTTCCGTGGTGATGGGAATGTTCTTTATCTCATTGTGGTCATTTCTTGGAACTGGATGGCTTGATAGATAGAACGATAGATAGACAGAGATTGATCATCTGAATACTTAAGTAATCATGTTGAACAAAGCCTTCCATTATAAAGATGTATAACAAGTAGTCATAGGAAAGTGGCAGTAATCTCTCCCCATTCCTTCTGTGCCATCTTCACTGCAAAAAAAAAAAGAAGAAGAAGAAAAATACACCTTAGTCTGATGATAGCACAGGATGCCAACTTGGTGGCATTGATACTTCAGTGAAGTCTACACTTCAGGAATGAAGCATGTCAGAAAAATCATGACCCTCAGACCATTCTCTAAGACAGTTTATAAACATTTACTCCTGCTCAGAAGAGGAAAGCAGGACATTTTCACAGTAGAAACATTTCTATGTGGCCTTTTACATGTCTACTCCTACCCAAGTTTTGCATATTTATCATGACTGGAAAGAAACATTTTTCTAGTATAAAATTAGTGCACTGAAACTGCTGCCAGAAGGACGCTTGTTCAGGCAACTGCAGCTCACCCAGTTCAAAAGCATATTTATTCACAAAACTTATTAGTATTTATGCCACCAAAAATGTTTTTTAAAAAACACCTTCCTTTAACATTCTAAATTCTAGGGTCTCTTGACAAACAACTAATATTGTCAATTAATTCTTAAATGTGTCACTGGTTTCTAGTGTTGCTAAACTACATATTTTAACATTATTTTCTCACATTTTCTTTTATTCTTTACCACTCTTACTCACAGATCATCTTCTTCTGACTGTAAACTCCCTTATCTGTGCTTAAAGCATTTCAACAACAAAAAAATTATATCTCACAAATAGGCCAGATATTTAATATGCTTTTTTGAAAAGACTTGATTATCTTTTCCTCGTTATTGTTTTCTTTCTTCATTGTTTTTCTCTGCCTCTGTTTCTCTGAATATACACAGTTCTAGCTATCATTTCTGTTCCTACTTTCTCTTTTACTTCCCTAATTATTTTCATTCTTGTGATCATGCATCTCTAAGGATCTACTTCTTAATTTTTCAATTTTTGTCATGTACTGTAGCCTATTTTTTTTTTGTAGCCTATTTTTTTCTCTTATTTTTCATCCTGCCAGCAGAGAGGACATCCTCATAATGTTGAGATTAAGTATCTGGTTTCTGAAGCCAGACTTTTCGGGTTGAAACATGGTTTTGCCACTTATTAGCTATAAATTGGATAAATTAACCAAACTCCCTGTGCTTCTATTTTTTCATCCAGAAATTAGGGATAATAATAGTACCCTTCTCATACAGTTTTTCTGAATTTTTCATTATCCATCCTTTTAAGTCACTTAGAAAATTACTGTTACAGTGGTCACTATTGAAGTTTGTTAAATTAAATAATATGTATAATTTATCAGAAATATTGCACAGGCATGGAAATTGAGTGACATTGAATTAAGTGGAAATGGTTATAGGGATGGACTTCAGTGGAGGGTGGAAAGAAAAGAAATATTAGACAGCGCATTGGTAGGGTCTTAGGTAGGAAAACATCCTTTATATGCAACTGGAGAATTTATGAATTGTTTCATTCATTTTATGGATTTGATGCATTTAAGAGTGAGAGAAAGCCGATTCTCTTACAAAAAGTGCTACGGAGCCAGGAAGTGACTAAGAAATTAAGGGTCAGTGCTTGTGAGGAGAAAGAGGAAGGATAGTGAAGGGAATGGAAATAGGATAAAAGATATGTCAAGGTAACAACTCAGAGAAAAGGGGCTCTTCAGGTTAAATGTGAGGAAGGAGGAAGTCTACCTGGATTTCATCAGGCCCAGGTCAGAAGGCTATCGGGCAGTACTTTGAATAAGGCAAAAGAAATCTAGCATCAAGTTGATGTGAGTTTCAAGATTAGGAAAAGGCAGTGATTCTGCTGTTTGTTCACACGTATTACAAATGTACAAAATTATTGCCATGTGTGCATACCACTTTTATCTCTGTGTAGTACATTTCAACAAAATGAATTAAAAGGAACCAAGAGGGAAAAAAATGCTGAAAAGAATTTCATTCTGAAAAGAAACCCCTTACTTCAGTGATCTGCCTTAAATAGGCCTCATAATGTGCAAAGCTTGGCTCCAAAATAATTGCGCTAGTTTCGCCTCAAGGGTCTTATCACTAATATGGGCAAACTTGTCTTTTGATCTTAATGCTGAATCAAGCCAAAAATAAGGTAATTTTTATTTTTTATACAACTTATATATTTTCATTGTCATGATATTTTTGGTAGAGTGAGTCCTGAATTTTATGTTTATCTTTCAAAAGAAGTCATGATCTCATTAAACCATTCTTTCAGCAACCCTAAAATGAGCTCCTTCTATGGGTCAGCAAAATCACATGTGCTGATGATAAAAAGAAGTGTAAATATCTCCTCTGACCTTGGGATTTCAAATCTAGTCAGGAAGACAAGCACACCAATAAGTAATTACATAGAATAGGATGATTGTTAATGAGATTAACTCTAAGAATTACAGGCAAATAAAGGGGAGTGCACTAACTAGGTCTGAGAAGCTTCTGATAAATGACAATTTTTATCCACTTAATATCTTACCTACCATGACTGTTTATATACATATATATAATTGGGACTTCCTTTTTCTGTGATATATTTCTTTTCAAGGTCCAAACTGTTCAGAATCACATGGTTTCAATATTTTTTCATTTTTTTCATATGTTGCCTGTGTTCATTTTGTACTATATCATCTTATCCAAGCTGAAACTATATTTTCCAGAATTTCCTTCACTGCATGATTCCAAGTTAAGGCCAGCAAAAGAGAAATTTCTATGAGATTTGGAAGGTAAGAAGGTAGCAACAGCCATTCTCATCTTACAGTGTTGCTTTGGGGAAAATCAGGCATGCCACTCCCTTCACTCTTGCCTCACCTCCTCTTTCAGCTTCTCTGAGTTCTAGGCCAGGCATGGGTGCAGCTGTGTGATGAAGGCATCCAGCATAGTTTCTCCTGCAGGTCGCTCAAGGTTTTAAGTAGTGAGAGACAGATATGGGGCTGCAGTTTGTCCTCATAGGCTGCAGATTGCCCTCTTTCTCCCCACCTCAAGCCCAGCCCTGCTGACCTACATAACTTCAGGCTTGCCTCTGGAAACAGCCTTCCATAGGTTCTTTACCACCTCCCATAATTGTGAAAGTCTTAAAGATACAATAAATCCTTTATTCCATATCACTCAAGTGTCTGACTCTGTGACTGAGCCTTAACTGATATATTGCCTGTCAAATAAGAATTCAGTCATGTACAACTTCTAATTTCTTCCCTAAAGTATAAATTTTCAAGCTTACTGCATGATTAATATCCATAATATGGCAGCAGCAATGTTTTTATACCATAAATATTGAAAGCAAAAAGATATGAACTTTCTGTCATTAGATAATCTAATATTTTTCTACTCTCAATTCGTTCTACAATTCTTTGCTATAAATCTTTTTGCAGAAATATCAAATCCACCATTAAATATACTTTAATGAATATATTTTGTCTTTCTGTAAATGTTTTTACCCTCATACTGAAGAGAAATACTCTACTTCAGTAATCTGCCTTAAAAGTTCTCATAGTCTGTAACCCCTGACTGTACAATAATTGTTAGTTGACTGTGCCTCTGAAACTTTCTCATTGGTGTTCTTAACATGCCTGGATAAAATAGTCTTTTGGTCTAAATATTGATTTCCACCTACCTGCACCCACCCAAAACCTCATGGTGAGGTCAGGCTCTCCCTCTTCCCTAAGATCCCTATGGTGGTTTGCAACTATATGCACCCTAGAAAATCATGCTCCTAAAGCCAATTCATTTTTGTAGGTGCAAACCTGTTTCAAGTAGGACATTTGATTAGGTCATTTCAGTTAAGGCATGGCCCAGGGTGGGTCTTAATCCTGTTACTGGAGTAACCCCTTATAAATAGGATGAATGCAGAGAGAAAGTGGAGGAGATCCAGTCACGGAAGTAAGAAGCTGAAAGCAACAAAATCATCATGTGCCTCGCCATGTGACAGAGGAGCCCAAAATCTTTGGCAGCTGGTTTGCAGCTAGAAAGTATCATCTTGATAATACCTTGATTTAAACATTTTCATGCCTTCAAAACTGTAAGCATGTAAGCTAATCAGTTCCCACAGTTAAAGCCAACACCTTTCATGTGTTGCGCATACTTTGAGAAGCTAGGCGAACTCAGGTAATCCCTATCTCATCAAATCCCAGGTACTGTCAATTCCCTTAAACAGAAGGATCTGGATAAACCTTAGCCAGTTCTAGGTAAGCCTCTATCAACAAAAGACATATGTGAAGATTTGAAATGAGGAAAGGGAATAAAGCTATAATATTGTTCTTCCAACAGGGGCAGGCAGATGCATGTGTTCCACCAGTTAGGGGATTTAAAGTGGCTTTCAGCTAGTCACTTACTTTAGCATTGGCCATAGCTACAATAATCAATTTTGATTGGCTGCAATTCCTGACTCCCAGGAAGAGTGATGTGATTCTCTGGTCTTCATTCCTCTTTCCTTTCAATTTGTTTGTAATTCCTGAAATTAATCCTCTCTTAATAAAAACATATTTTAATCTAATCATGATTGATGCATGAAATGAAGGACAGAGTGTTTTGTGAGCCATAGTGATTGGAGACTGCTTTGAGGATATGACAAATTCCTCAGGGTGGGATGCTGAGATATAAAGGATGAGAAGAAACTAGTCAGGCAGAGATGAAGAGGAGGAAATAGCATGTGCAAAGAATCTGATTTTGGAAAGAAAATGTGCTTAAGAACCATCAAGAAGTTTTCTGGACTGGAAAAAGGAGTTTGAAGGGAAGACCAGAGCAATTATAGATTGTGGAGGTGCCCACGGTAGAGCATGGAGGGCACTGAGAGTCACAGCATGTGGTTTGCAATGGGAAGATACCAAGTGTTTCAAGAAGTGATGTGACATGGTCTGATTTCTGTTTTAAAAAGATCACTTGAGGTGCTATGTGTAGAATGGATTGCAATGAGTATGGTACGGGTTGAATTGTGTCATCCGAAAAGGTATGTTGAAATCCTAACCCCCCAATACCTCAGAATGTAATCTTTTTTGAAGATATAGTTATAGTCATTACAGATTTAATTCGTTAAGATAAAATATGGTCACACTGAAGTAGGGGAGACCCTTAATCCAATATGACTCATGTCCATATAAGAAGAGGAGGGAGGGAAGGCCACAGTGGTTCAGTTGCAGAGTTCTCGCCTGCTGTGCTGGGGACCCAGGTTCAATTCCCAGTGCCTGCCCTGCAAGAAAAAAAGAAGAGGAGAAAAAACACAGATACAAAGAGAGAAGAAACCATGTGATGACAGAGGCAGATATTGAAGTCTACACATTGTCAGCAAACCACCAGAAGCTAGGAAGGTACAAAGAAGGATTCTCATCTAGAGTTTTTGGACTTCTATCCCAAAGAATTGTGAGATGATAAATTTCCATTGTGTTAAGCCATCCAGTTTGTGGTACTTTGTTACAGCAGTCCTAAGAAACAAAAATGTGAAGCTTATGAAAGTTTAAATACAGAAGCAACTTGCCAAAAAAAAAAAAAACAGACTTTAAATACCCAGAAGAAAATAGGGTAACAAATTTAAAATTCAAGCAACAGACTGAGAGAAATATTTGCCATGTACAAAAACAGACATAGTTAGTATGCTGATACATATAAAAGTCCTAAAATCAATAAGTACAGGATGAACAATTCAACAGAAATAAATAAGGATGAATATGCAATTCACAGATGAAATACAAATATCTGCATGCACAGACATGAAAATATCTTTTATATATATATATTTTTTAGGTATATATTTTTTGAATGAAGAAAGCCAGTATATATGTTATATGCATTATATACGTTAAAATAAACTCAAGCAATAATATATATTTTCTAGAGGTACAATTTCATAGACATGGAAATACTCAAAAATGTCTGGAAAAATATACACCAAGCCATCTGTAGTAGTTATTTTTATATGAGTAATTGAACTTAGAAAATTGGCAAATCAAAGGGTAATTTAATATTATCTTATCATTCCATTATTTTTAAGTAAGGAAAATACATTCCTTATAGAGACAGTAGAATGAAGTAGCCAGAAGTACAGACTCTAGAGTCAGATCACCTGATTTTAAGTTCTAGCTCTACTTTTGACATAGGTATGTCATTGGGCATGCTACTTTAACTTCTTTGTTCCTCAGTTTCCTTATCTATAAAATGGAAATAATAATCAAATGTACTTATAGGTCACTTTGAACACATTTGATCATTAACTGATATATTTAGGGTTTAGCACCAATTCTAGAATATTTACTTACTTGTCTAACTAAAAATGTTTTTAAAATTCAATGTGATTCCAAGGAAAGAATTTGCTGTCAATTCTGGGAGATACATTCAGAGAGATGAGCAAAAATCTACCTTGTCTTATTATTTTATTTCATAGGAAGTGACCTTTCATTGCTGAGATTATGAGAAAAACTTCAACAGAAGATGGGGAATTTAACTGTCTCTGATTTAGACAGGTTTATGGGAAAATATATGCATCAGTGAAGAAAACATGGTTGGATTAAGGAGTTAACTTAGAGAAATTGTGAAATAAAAGCAATAAGTATGAAGGGCTTTGAATTGAATGTTTATGGGTTTGAACTTTATTTCTATAGCAAAGAAGAATCCTTGATGCTTTTTAACAGATGAATGCCATGGAATTTTAGCTGTTTTAGGTTGATTTTTCTACCCTTGATATAAAGGCTAGAGGGAAAGCCCAGAGTAAGGAGGCATTCAGCTATAGCAATAGTTTGTATGGTGACGAGGACATGAACTAAAATGGTTAGAAAGGGAAAGACAATGAAGGAACAACAAAACATGAGAATCTCCTGGATTCAGGAATACATCATTTCACCCCCAATTAGAATTACCAGATTTAGAAAATAAAAACACTGGACATTCTGTTAAATTAATATTTCAGATAAGTAAATTTCTCTATAAGCATATCCAAATATTGCATTTATTGTTTATCTAAAATTCCAATTTAACTAGGCATCCTGTATTTCATCTAGCAATCCTACTCCTAACAAACACATTTTACCTTTATAATCAGGTTCCATCGCCCCAGTCAGTACTTTAACTCCCTTTTTTGACTGTTCAGTGATGTGAGAATTGAAGTGACCAGGTGGAAGTCGTAAATTCCTGTTCAGTTGGAACATAGTTATATACTCTAGTAGAAACTTTCCTGTTCACATTTAAATCAGCAGAGCCCACCATTATGGGGACAGAAAGTAATTTGTTTTGAATTGGCTGTGTGCTGGTTTGAATGGAAGTATGCCCCCTAGAAAAGCCATGTTTTAATCAAAATCCCATTTCATAAAGGTAGAATATTCCCTATTCAATACCGTATGCTTGAAACTGTAATCAGATTATCTCCCTGGATGATGTGATTTAGTCAAGAGTGGTGGGTAAACTGGACTAGGTGACGACATGTCTCCACCGATTTCGGTGGGTCTTGATTGGTTTATTGGAGTCCTATAAAAGAGGAAACATTTTGGAGAATGGGTGATTCAGAGAGAGCAGAGAATGCTGCAGCACCACGAAACAGAGAGTCCACAAGCCAGCGACCTTTGGAGATGAAGAAGGAAAATGCCTCCTGGGGAGCTTCATGAAACCTGAAGCCAGGAGAAGAAGCTAGTAGATGATGCCATGTCTGCTATGTACCCTTCCAGCTGAGAGAGAAACTGTGACTGTGTTCACCATGTGCCCTTCCAGCCGAGGGAGAAACTGTGAATGTGTTCGCCATGTACCTTCTCACTTGAGAGAGAGACCCTGAACTTCATTGGCCTTCTTGAACTAAGGTATCTGGATGCCTTTGATTGGACATTTCTATAGACTTGTTTTAATTGGGACATTTTCCTGGCCTTAGAACTGTAAACTAGCAACTCATTAAATTCCTCTTTTTGAAAGCCATTCTGTTTCTGGTATATTGTATTCCGGCAGCTAGCAAACTAGAACAGGCTGTTAGTGACAGAAGATGCAACACACATCAGTCACTGGTTTACAGCATACGGTGTATCTTTTGGACAGTCCCCCAACAATACAATCTGTTATTATACTACTGAGATTATTATTGAGTCTTTAATAGGTGATGCCATTTTCCATTAAACCTTTATCCTATCAATATGTCTAATTTGATATGTGAAAAAAAAAGCAATACAACCTGTGGGTTAAGCCCATTCCCTCGCTATTTTACTATAAAAACATTACTTGGTCAGACATGGTGACAAACATGCTATTCAGTAAGTCTACATACACATGGTGGAGATTGAAATGGTTCTGGAAAGGAAAGGCAAATTCGTATTCAAAGTGCCTGTTTTAAAGAGTACGAATCTTTGTCTCCTTCAAAATGCAAAAGTTAAATGTAATCAAAGCCATCTGGAGACTGGATGTTCTCTCCTGGGAATGGTATCATATCAGAATCTCAACACTGACATCTATTGTTTGCAAATTGAGCACCCAAAAGTGGTAATATGTATAACTGGTGACCGAATGTATCTAATTTTAACTCTTATCTAATCTCTTTTCTGTATATCATAGACATTTTGTTAACGATCCCATAAAACAAGCACAAGGATGGCTGAGGAAAGAGGTTGCTTGACATGCAGAGAATGGGTCATCTTGTTTATTTGAATACTGTGAGCCTCTATTGAGTGGACAACCTCTTGTGGGCATTTATGTGTAAGGTAAACATGCTTACACTCTGAAAGTTCCATCCACGCATCTCTTCTCTATTCTTGCTTCGTCAGCTATCCTCCAATCTTGTTCTTTCCAGGTCCCTGGTGATTAGCCCGTGAACATAAATAAATGTATATCTATACCCCTGTCCATTGTTCTTTTGAGACAAACTGAGCAGTTGTTTAGGAGGATTTCCAACCCCTCAGGCTTTCATGACTAACCCTGGATGGGATTGTAATGTAGCATTTTAGGTTGATGTGAAATTATCTGTACATAAGATCCCAAATGTGTTTTTTATTTGTCAGTTGGCCATAGAAAATTTTCTTTAAGTCATAGATCTAATTGAGAGATGTCTATGTAGCAATAGCTACATATTTATATTAATATATATTTATTTCTAGCGGGACGTGTTCAGGCCTGTTCTTGAATATATTATCTCTATTTGTTGATGGAGTGCCACTGCACATGCCTCACATTTGGACTTGGTAGATCACTTCGTA
This sequence comes from Myrmecophaga tridactyla, assembly GCA_004026745.1. Taxonomy (NCBI): domain Eukaryota; kingdom Metazoa; phylum Chordata; class Mammalia; order Pilosa; family Myrmecophagidae; genus Myrmecophaga; species Myrmecophaga tridactyla. Next base: position 10,898 of record PVIY010042085.1, read on the forward strand.
TATTAGTTTTCTATTGCTGTGTGCAAATTACCAAAAACTTAATGGCCTAAAATAACATCCATTGATTAACCCATGGATGTACAGGTCAGAAGCCTGGCACAGCCTAGATGGATTCCTTACTCATTTCTACTCATGGTCTAACAAAGCCTTCATCAGGGTGTTGATAGGACTATGTTCCTTTCAGGAGGTTCTGGGAAGAATGTGCTTGGAAGCAGCACCCTGAAACATGTGGGCAGAATTCATTTTCTTGAGGTTGGAGGACTGGGGTCTCATTTCCTTGACAAACCTCCCTTTATCTTCAACTCAGCAAAGGTGCATCACATTCTTCTCAGGCCATGACTCTCTCTGCCTTCTCCTTCTGTGTTAGTCTGAGAAAATGCTTTACTTTAAATGCATAATGTTGCTCTAAAATTCTTGGGTTATATACTATGATTTTACTACTGGAGCTCTTCAGAGGTTTCATAGAGCACTTTTATCTTGCACAAACACTTTAAGTACCACTCATTTATGCTTAGTCTAAAGTTCAGAGTAGAAACGTTTCTTACTCTAGTCGCCACTCAAAATCAATAGTCTTTTGAGATAGAAAATAGATCAAAAGAGTGTTTTAAAGTAAGGTTTCTATTCACCTGACCAAGATTTCTTTTCCTTTTTTTAATGGTTTTAAATAATATGATTTATTTTTCACATCCCATCCCTCTCCTCATTGCTAAGGGCAATCTCCTTTGCTGATTTTAGAAGCAATCAGCTGTCTATACATGCAAAGCAATCTATGACGTACCCTCACAGAAATAATCAGTCAGAGTTTGTTTGACCAGGATAAATTGACATATGAACATCATCACAAGGAGTATTAATGTCCACTTGAAAATTATGTGCCTTAGGTAACATTATTACAAGGTCTTCAAACAAATGGAGGCTGACATTCTAAGATGGGAAATCTGACTGGTCAAGGTGATCTGAATATAGTAGTATATTTTTATTCTTAAAGTCTCACCTTTTCTCCATCAATTCCCTAATCTGGCTTAGCAAGTGAACTTAATTGCATTATAATTCTTCTACCTAAAGATAAGAGTTTGATTCAATTATAAGCCACATAGGATTTATGGTCATAAGATGAGAAAATATTTTAGGACATTCATAAATAATGTCTGGTTCTCTAACTCTGACTTGAACCGAGAATTAAAAGTTTTAAATTTGCCTTTGTGTAGGTTCCTTGACTCAGTTAAAAGCTGCCATCCTTCACTACTTCCTATAATAATTCTGTTTTTGTTAATGTACCTCTAACTGCTGTGATAGAAAAAACATTTTCTCAATGATTTTAAATAATGATTTATTTTTCACATTCCATCCTTATAGAAACTTATAGTAAGATAAGCCTTTCATGTGGTCATCAATTAAAACAGGCCTGTTTTAGTTTGCTAAAGCTGATGAGATGCAATATATCAGAAATGGGTTGGCTTTTACAATGTGGATTTATTAACTTACAAGTTTACAGTTATGAAACCATGAAAAGTGTCCAAATTCAGGCACCATCAGGACAATACCTTCTCCCCAAAGACCTGCTACCTGGATCCTCAGCTCGTCTGTCATGTGGCCAGGCAAATGGCAAAGTCTGCTAGTCTCTCCTTTCTCTCCTGGGTTTCACTCCTTCCAGCTTCAATAGCTTTCTCTGTATTTTCTGTATGTCCTTCTTTTAACTTTTGTCTCTATCAGCTTCTCTGTGGCTTTTTTTTTTTCCCCTGTGTCTCTTCTCTGTCTTTTAGCCTCTTATGAAGGACTCCAGTAAGAGGATTAAGACCCATCCCAGGTTCAGCCTCAACTATAATAACCCAATCAAAAGGACCCACACACACAAAAAAAGAAAAAAACAGAAAAAAAAAAAAAGGACCCACACACAATAGATTTATACCTGCAGGAATAGATTAGCTTTAAAAACATAATTTCCTGGGATCCATAAAGCCTCCAAACCATCACATAGGCCCCTCCTTTATTTACTCCTGTCTTCTTCTACAGCCTCAGAAGTCTCTTAATTTCACCAATAGATGGGGAAAGAAAAAGTGAGAAGATGTATGCAGGAGGTTTCCATGGTCCAAGTCTAGAAAGAACTTACACCACTTGGGCCCCATTCCATTAACATTAATCTAGCCAGATGGTTGCAGTTAATTAACTGCAAGGAAGGCTGAAGAACTCTGACCAGTAGAGAATCCAGGAGTATCAAGACAGTAGCAAGAAAAATATAAAGACAAAAAGAAGACAGTTTTCTTGTTTAAGATCCATTATTGACTAATAGGAGAAATATTTGCCTTTTTGGGGAGCTGCACAAATTTTGCAGTCGCTTTTGGTTCAGGGCTTTTTTTTTTTTAAGATCACTAAATAGTAACAAATTTCTAGACTTCTGGGTTTTTTCTATTTGTTTCTGTTAGTTTATTTTCCCATAAAACTGTACCCAATGTTGTTTCCCAGACTGTATATCTTAAGGTTTATCCATTTCATTATTTCCTTGATGAGTTCTTAAGGCTATCTGAAACAATAGGGGTGGGTAAGAAGGAAAAAATTCTTAATCTGATAATTACCACTAAGATTAATCACTTTCCTTAATGAGTCCATGCAGATCTTGGTTACTTAAAGTCTTTTATAACTTATCTTTTATTATTAGGTTTCCAGAAACAATCAGCTTTTCCAATCTTGTAGGCACTTGAGTGCTAAACTTTCTCTTCTATTACCTTTGATCTCTGGTTGAAAACCAGTCTATTCTTGCTTGAGCTAATCTCTGACTTGTAATAACCTGCTACATGTTACCAATTGTAGCCAGTACACACTGTCACTCTCTTTCAAACTTTGTCCTAGAAGCATTCTGCCTTCTCAGTTACTACAAGTGACAATTTTACCAAATATCTTACCATAACATAAGAGGACTTTATAGCTCTTTAGCTAGTATATCTGTTTAATTGAAGCTTGCCACCCATTTGCTAAATCAATTCCAACTATTTTGACCTGTTTTTATGGCAGCACCCAAATTACAGCAATAATTTCTGAATTAGGGTGTATTGTGGAAAAAAACACTCTTGATATTACAAGCAGAAAGGAATATATTAGAGATATGTCAATATAAAATATGACCGCAATGTCTGTGGCCTCCCATTAGGAGGTGGTGAAGGTGTCCCCTCCCCTGAACTTGGATCCACCTGTATCTGTTTCAACAATAATAGAGTATGCAACAATTGACCTTATATGGCTTCCAAACCTAGGTCATAAAAATTTGTAGATCTCCGCCCAATTCCCTTGGGTTATTAACTATAAAGGACACCACATATGATGTAATAAAACTAACTATACTGATATAATCAAACTGACCTGAACTAACATAACTGCATTACAGAAGAAAGGCCAAAATTCTTCAAAGGATTACAGCAAATGGCCACAAACAACAATGTAAAATTAATACCCATACTCCAATAAAAACTTTCCAGGTATGCAAAGAAGGAGGAAAACACAGTACATAACCAGGAGGAAAATCAAATAATGAAAGGATTACCATAAGTGATAGAGATTAAAGATCTTACAACAGATACTACAAATATCATAAACATGATCAAGGATGTAAAGGAAAATATGAACATAATGAGGGCAGAAAAAATAGGTAAAAGATGCATGCAGCAATTCTACAGTCAAAAATACAATAATATAAATGACAATGATGATATTTACATCATATTAAGCATTTCAGAATAAAATAACAGCGAACTTGAAGACATAGCAATAAAGGCTATTCAAAGCAATAACCAAAGAGAAAAAATACAGAAAAAATGAACAAATATTAGTGACTTATGGGACACTGTTAGGTGGTCTAAAATATGTGTATTTTGAATCTCAGAAAAAAATAGATGTGAGAATAGAGAAAACTTTGAAAAAAAATAGCCACAACTTCTAAAATTTAATCAAAACTGTAATCCTACAGATTGAAGACAGTAATAAAGTCCAAAAAGTAGCCACAGCAAAAATAAAGATGCATTGTATACAAAAGGAACAAAGATAAAAATGATGGCAGACTTCCAGCCAGAGGTTAGGTAAACCACAAAAAGTTAATTGATATCCTTAAAGTATTTTAAGAAGTTATCAATAATTTTTTCACAGAAAAAAATATTTTTTAAATGAAGGCAAGATAATGACTTTTGAAAACATAATGGGATGACAGAACTCCTCAACAGCAGAATGTGCTACAAGAAATATTAAATGAAGTCCTTAAAGAAAAATGAAAATGATACCAGATAAAAATTTGGATCCACATGAAGGAAAGAAGAATGCCAGAAATGGTAATTATGAAGATAAATATTAATATCACATTTTCTCATTTTCAATCATTTAAAAAGATAATTCAGGGTGGTGCAATGTTGGCTCAGTAGCAGAATTCTCACCTGCCATGCCAGAGACCCAGGTTTAATTCCTGGTGCCTACCATGCAAAAAAAAAAAGATAATCCATGGTATTGAGCCAAAAATAACCATGTTTGTTAAAATTATAATGCGGGTAAAAGTAACACAAGACAACAATAACACAAAGCCAAGAATGACTAAATGGACTCTTCTTACACTATACATGAACTGGTTTGATATTATGTGAATGTAGATGAGTTAAAGATATATTGTGAATCTGAGAGAAATCACTCAATAGTGAAGACAAAAAACAAGGTAGTAAAAGAGAAGAAAAAAAGCAAGATGAAGAAACTATGGTAGGGTAAAATCAGATTGTAGATTTTGACCAAGCTACACTAAATGTAAATGACCTAAACAAACAAATTAAAAAGAAGGAAATATCAGGGTGAATAAAAAAGCAAAATCCAACTACATACTGCTTACAAGAAACCCATTCTAAATATAAGACTCAAATTGGTTATGAGTGAAAGGATGGAAATAGATATACTGTGAAAACACTAATCAAAAGAAATCTGGACTGGTTGTATTTATATAGGAAAAACTAGGCTTAAGAAGAAAGAATGTCAATAGGTAATAAGAATGGCACATTGTTTTGAAATAAAAGTTACAATTTATAAAAAATAGCAACCTTAATTATCTATGCACTTAATAAGAGAAATTTAAAATACATTTAAAAAGTGTATGACAGAAGTTGGCTTGGTTTCCTAGCTGCTAAAACAAGTACCATTCAATGAATCGACTTAAGCATTGGGAATTTGTTGACTCATGTTTTTGAGGCTAGAAGAAGTTCAAAATAAAGGCATTAACAAGTTGTTCCCCAAAGTGTGTGGTGCTCTGGGGCTGGCTGCCAGAGATCCTTGGATCATTGGCTTTTTTGTCATATGGAAATGCACATGGTGATGCACTTTCTTTTCTCTCCCTGTGGTCTACTCTATAAGGCCCCCACTTACAGAATCATTCTGATTCAGTTGGCAACACCTTAACTAAAAATAATATCTTCCAAATGCTCCAGATGCAATGGGTTCACACCCAAGAAAAGCATTTAGATTAAGAATATGTTTTTCTGGGTAACATAATTCAACCTACCACACTGTTCTAGTTTGCTTGCTGCCAGAATGCAATATCCCCTAAACGGAATGGCTTTTAAAAAGGGGAATTTAATAAGTTACTAGTTTACAGTTATAAGGCTGAGAAAAAGCCCCAATTAAAATAAGTCTATAGAAATGTCTAATCGAAGGCATCCAGGGAAATTACCTTGGTTCAAGAAGGCCAATGAAGTTCGGAGTTTCTCTCTCAAGTGGAAGCGCACACAGTGAACGCGGTCAGGGTCCCCTCTCATCTGGAAGGGCACATGGCGAACACAGCATCATCTGCTAGCTTCTTCTCCTGTCTTCCTATTTCATGAAGCTCCCTGGAGGCATTTTCCTTCTTCATCTCCAAAGGTTGCTGGCTGGTGGACTCTGCTTCTCGTGGCTATATCATTCTGCTCTGCTTTCTCTGAATCTCCTTCATTCTCCAAAATGTTTCCTCTTTTGTAGGACTCCAGAAACTTATTAAGACCCATCCAAATGGGTGGAGACATGTCGTCAACTAATCCAGCTTAACAACCACTCTTGATTAAATCACATCTCCAGGGAGATGATCTGATTACAGTTTCAAACGTACAGTATTGAATAGGGATTATTCTGCCTTTGTGAAATGGGATTTAGATTAAATCAGCACACACACCTTGATAAATACACAGTCAGCACTGGGTATCTCAACACATCTCTCTGTAATTAACATAAAAAGTAATAAGGATACAGAAGGCTTTAACAACAAAAGCAACAAATTTGATCTATTGTCATATGTAGAACATTCTACACAACTGCAGTAGAATATAGATTTTTTCAAGATGAAACATTCTCCAAGATAGATTATTGTGATGGTTTGAAACTGAATGTATCCCAGAAAAATTTGTTCTTAAATTTAACCCATTCCTGTGAGTATGAAACCATTTGATGAAGCTATTTCAGTGTAGGTATAACGCACCTCACTCCAGATAGATCTTAATCCTATTACTGCAGTCCTTTCTAAGAGAATGAAATTCAGGCATAGAGAACGAAAGACACAGACAGAGCAGCCAGAAACTGAAACCAGGGAACACAGAAGAGAAGGGAGAGATCAGGAGACACTGCCAAGTGCCCTGTTATGTGACAAGCTAAGGATCAAGGATCCCTGGCAGTCAGCCCCAGAATGCCAATTTGCTTGATCTCCCTAGGAAAGAAAGACAATCATCTGCTGGCATGAAACATATCTATAAATTTAAAAGAAATGAAATCATACAAGGTTCTTTTTCTATCCATAAAATAATGACCAATAACAAAAAAATATGGAAAATCCTCAAATATTTGTATATTAAAAACACATTTAAATGATCCATGGGTAAAAGAAGAAATCACAAGAGAAGATAGAAAGATTTTGAACTGAATGACAATGAAAATACAATATATATAAAAATTGGGGATGAAACTAAAATAGTGCTTAGAGGAAAATTTATAGCACTTCATATCTATATTAAAAAAGAAGAAAGCTCTCAAAGCAACAATCTTATTTTCCACCAGAAGAAACTAGAAAAATAAATAAACACAAAGTAAGCAGGTGAAAAATAGAATAAAGAAATTAATAAAAAAGAAAATGAAAAAAAAGAGAAAATCAATCACTAAGCAATGTTTCTTAAGTAATTACAGATTAGCTATACTTGTCAAGATAGGGTGCACAGGTGGTTCAGTGGTTAGAATGCCCACCTTCCATGCCAGAGACCCAGGTTCCATTCCCAGACCATGCACTGCACCCCCCCCCCGCCAAAAAAAAGAAAACAGATACATGTTACCAATATTCAGACTGAAAAAGAGGAAATCAAAATAACTGCATGTAGTAGTTACTGAAAAGAAAATAGAATAGCATAAACAAGCTTATGTCAATAAATTTCACAATTTAGATGAAATGGATAAATTCCTTGAAAGACAGAAATTTCCAAAGTTCAATCTCTATATACTAAATAGGTATATACATACATATATATGCATACACATATTTATGTATATTATGTGGATCAATATGAATAGAAGAAATTTAATTTGTAATTTTAAAACTTAACACAAAGAAAATTCCAGGCTCATTCAGATAGAAAAGAAAGAGATAAAATTTCTTATGTTTTTAGATGACATAATCATATCTGTGTTAAAAAGCCCAAGGGATGTACAGCACACTAAAACTCATTTGGAAGGAAAAAAGGGGTCATGGGTCCCAAGCATGTCCAAAGTCCAATAGGATATATTTTATTAGATTTCAAAGCCTGAGAGTGGTATTCTATAGCTCAGTGTTCTGTCCTTCAGAACCACTAATCTTCAAATTCACCCTTTCCTTGAGCAGGGCAATGGTGGCTTAGTGGTAGAGTTCTTGCCTGCCATGCCAGAGACCTGGGTTCAATTCCCAGTGCCAGATGCAAATTCATCCTTTCCAAACACCTAGGCCATGGTTCTGCCCTCTCAGAACTGGATGTTAGCTTTGGCTGCCCACCCTCCAAACATCCAGGTGACAGTCTTGTCCTCTTGGCCCAAAGCCGTCCCTTTAACCCAGTCCTGTACATCATGGCCCATGGAGCAATTTTTACTTCCCTTCATTTTGTCCCATCCCTGTCCCATTCGATGCAGGCTGGCAGAATTTCTGCTGGAGTAAAATTTTCAAAAATTTTTTTGTTTGCAGGCAATGCGTAGGGGTACAATTCATCAGTCCAGAGGGTCTTCCTATATTTTTTCTGGATAACTGAATCTCTATTCCTGGCTTTTTTGTTTAACAATGTATGCCTCAATTTATCTCTTTCTTCTTGTGTTTTACTACAAACAACAAGAAGAAACCAGGCTGCACCTTCCACACTTGGAAATCTCTTCAGCGACATAGCCAAGTTTGTTTCTTACAAGTTGTACTTTCTATTCAATATCAGAACACAATTCCACCAAGTTTTTGCCACTTTATAACAGAGATTGCCTTTCCTGTACACATTTCCCAATTCCAAAGTGACTTTTACTTTTGCAGGCATTTGTCATAGCAACACCCCACTTCCTAGTACCATAAATTTTCATAACTTCCTAGGGCTGTCAAAGCAGAGTACCAAAAACTGGGTGGCTTAAAACAACAGAAATTTATTGTCTCACAGTTCTAAATTTAGAAGTCCAAAATCAAAATGCCAGAATTTTGACATTTTGAATTCTGTAGAAACAATATGTTCCATAACTCACTCCTGACTTCTCTGCAGTGGCTAACAGTCATTTGAACTACTTGAATTATGGCATAACTCAACCCTTTCTCCATTGTCACATGGCTGGTCTCTCTCTGTCTGTATCTCCTCTCCCTTCTTATAAGGACAACTATCAGAAATTGAAAGGTCCAGCCCACTCCAATATGATTTCACTTTAAATTCATTCCATTTTCAATGACCTTATTTTCAAATAAGTTCACATTTCACAGGCAACGTGAGTTAGAATTTTAAACAATCTTTTTAAGGAACACAAGTCAACCTGTAACAAACAAAAAATTAATAGGCCTAAGATATATTTTGTAATATTATATTATATATTTTTAAATTATAAATCTTCTGGAAGAAAATACTGGTTTGTGCTCCTGAGTTAAATGAAAGTATCTTACATAGGACACAAAAAGCAGCAAAAGGACTGATAAAGCAGACAATAAAAGTCATGAACATTAGTTTATCTAAAACATAATAAAATGAAACTTCAAACCACAGATTATGAAGATGTATTTTCAAAACATATATTTGATGAAAGGCTTGTATTCAGAATATATTAAAACCTCTTACAATTCAATAATAAGAAAACAAATGACCTGATACAAAGATGGACAAATTATTTCAACAGATACTTCACCAAAGAACATGTATGAATGATCAATAATCATATGAAAAACGCTCAAAACCTTTGGTTGTGGGGAAAATGAAATTTAAATTGCAGTGAGATACCATTACATATTCAATAGAATGGCTAAAATTTAAAAGATAAGTAATTCTAAACTTTGGTGAGATTGAGGAGCAACTAAAAAATTCATATGTAGCTAGTGGGAATGCAAAATGTCACAGGCATGCTAGAAAACCATTTAGAAACATATTATAGAACTTAACATACACTTACCATGTGTTCCAGCAATCCCTCTCTTACATATCTACCCATGAGAGAAAGAAATATACGTCCACACAAAACTTTCACATTTGTGTTTATAGCCAAAAACTTCAAACAACCCAAATGTCCATTTATTCACAAATGGATGAACAAATGTGGTATAGCCATATGTTCTAGTTTGCTAGCTGCCAGAATACATCACACCAGAAACGGATTGACTTTTAATAAAAGGGGATTTATTTTGTCAGTTCTTCAGAGGAAAGGCAGCTAACTTTCCACTGAGGTTCTTTCTTACGTGGAAGGCACAGGATGGTCTCTGCTGGTCTTCTCTCCAGGCCCCTGGGTTCCAACAACTTTCCCTGGGGTGACGTCTTTCTGCATCTCCAAAGGCCTGGGCTGAGCTGCAAGTGCTGAGATGAGGAATGCCGAGCTGCTAGGCTGTGCTACGTTGCGCTCTCTCATTTAAGCACCAGCCAATTAAGTCAAACTAATTTATATTATTATTATAACTCCCTTCAAAGGAATTTCTAATATTGCTTTTTCAATTCCTCTTCTTTTTTATCTGTCAGTAGTTTATTAAGCTGCTTCATTTTGGTGGCTCAAAAGCCTAATTATATCAAAGATAATAAAACTTTATATTCACTTTAATTTGAAGATATGAGAAACAGGGTTTTCAAGTGTGCTAGATGACCGAGGG
>PVIY010042086.1:0-21195 GCA_004026745.1 Myrmecophaga tridactyla
CACCTGTTTGGGTGGGTCTTGATTGGTTTATTGGAGTCCTATAAAAGAGGAAACATTTTGGAGAATGAGAGATTCAGAGACAGCAGAGAATGCTGCAGCACCACGAAGCAGAGAGTCCACCAGCCAGCGACCTTTGGAGATGAAGAAGGAAGACGCCTCCCGGGGAGCTTCATGAAATAGGAAGCCAGGAGAGAAAGCTAGCAGATGACGCCGTGTTCGCCATGTGCCCTTCCAGCTGAGAAAGAAGCCCTGACTGTGTTCACCACATGCCTTCTCATTTGAGAGAGAAACCCTGAACTTCATCGGCCTTCTTGAACCAAGGTATCTTTCCCTGGATGTCTTTGATTGGACATTTCTAGACTTGTTGTAATTGGGACATTTTCTCAGCCTCAGAACTGTAAACTAGCAACTCATTAAATTACCCCTTTTAAAAGCCATTCCGTTTCTGGTATATTGCATTCTGGCAGCTAGCAAACTAGAACAGTGGTCTACTAAATCCTTGTGTGAGCTGTATAAGCAGAAAATTTCTAGGTCAAGGGAACAGAAGTCTAACTTGAATTACAAAAACAGGGAATTAATCAATTACCAGATTTGAGACACTTTACAGACTAAGAGCCCCATGAATGAGGGGAGGGCCAGGTACACTTAGGGAAGGACCCTTTTACTCTGCCCCCAATTTACACTTTCTCCCAGCCTTCCCCAAGGAGACATATGTCCTTTTTCCAGGGTGACTGTGCACTGGGGGAAAGAAAATCAGCACATATTTCAGGGATTAATAGACTCTTGCTCAGAAGTGACACTTAATTCCAGGAGACCCAAAACATTATTCTGGGCACCAGTCAGAGTAGTCTTATGGTGGTCAGGTGATCAATAGAATTTTAGCTTAGGTCCATCTCACATTGGGTCCATTGGGCCCCTGAATCCATTCTGTGATCATTTCCCCAGTTTCAAATTTCATAATTGGAATTGACATACTCAGCAACTAACAGAATTCCCACATTAGTTTTCAGACATATGGAGTGGGGGCTATTATGATAGGAAAGGCCAAATGGAAGCCACTAGAACTGCCCATACCTAGCAAAATAGTGAATCAGAAACAATACTGGATTTCTGGAGGGATTGCAGAGATTTGTGTCACTCATAAGGATTTGAAGGATGCAAATGTGATGGTTCCCACCATATCCTCATTCAACTCTTTCATTTGGCCTGTTCAGAAAACAGATGGGACTTGGAGGATGACTGGGGATTATCATAAATTTAACCAGGTGGTGACTCCAATTGCAGCTGCCATTCTAGTTGTAATATCATCGTCTGAATAAATTGACACAGCATCTGGTACCTGGAATGCAGCTATTGATCTGGCAAATGCATTTTTCTCAATAGCTGTCAGTAAGGAACACCAGAAACTTCAGGAATGAGGGATTGGTTCACCCCACCTGGCAAAGAACCATAGCCACCTGAAGTGCTGAGGGTAGAGGGAACATGGAATCGATAGCCGAAGAAGGTAGTGATAAATGTGAACTATGATGACGTGATCAGTCTCAGAAATGGGGACTGTGATTGCGTAAATATTTCCTCCTTGTTTTGTTATGAATAGGTTGGCATTTGTACATAAGCAGATATCTTGTTTTGCTCTTATCATATGATGTAAGTTGTGTGGTACATGTTATAATATTTAAGTCATAGTATATGAAGTTTAAGAATGACTGTTAGTAAGGACTTGCACCTTATTCTAGTTTATTTCTGATTCTATGCAGAACAATTTAGTATTTTTTGGTGAACTATATGTCTGTTACTGTATTGTATTTGGAAATTAAGTGTGTTTCAAGGTGACGTGTATAGCTTCCAAGTTGACAGGAATTGGACTGTGTTGGTGAGGTCCTGGTGTCAACTTGGCCAAGTGATTATGCCCAGTTATCTGGGCAGGCAAGTACTGGCCTGACCATTGGTGCAAGGATATTTCATGGCTGGTTCATAAACCAGAAGGCTGGTGTGTTAAATGAGTCAGTTGGTTGCATCTGTGGCTGATAACATCTGCAATCAACTAAGGCATGTGCCCCACAACCCTGAAGGCTTTTAAGGAAGAAGAGGTTCTCCTTCACTGTGTCTTCAGCCAGCAAGCCTCTCCAGTTGAGTTTGTCCAGGCCCTTCATTGGAGCTTCCAGCTTCACAGCCTGCCCTATGGATTATGGACTCTTCCATTCCCATGGTTGCTTATGACACTTTTATAAATCTACTATTTACAGATATCTTCTGTTGGTTCTATTTCTCTAGACAACACAGACTAACACATTGGTCGTCTTCAAATTCTGACTACCGCAGAGACTCTAAGTCAAAGGCTAGCAAAATTGAAGAGCTATCTCATATATACTGAGAACAAAATTTTTGGAGAGTTCAGTGTATTTTGAAGGTGAACAGGTAAAATACAAGCCTTTTATCTGTTTGTTGGAACTCAAGGTTTTCTTTAATTTTCAGTTATGATATTAAGTAATTAATGTGGGGTTTTTAAAATGTCATATCACTGTATATAAAACATCTACATTAGACATAATAGGGACATTTATTAATATTGTCCTGTCCATATAAATATTAATGGAATATTTTGATTCATTATATTAATTAAATGAAAATAAAAGTTTCATCTCCATGACTCTGGCAAAACAATAAAAACAAACAATGATTCAAAGATGTGGTTTGATTTATATTTTCATTATGTTAAGTGTTTTCTTCAGTAAGATACAGTATGATAAAAATAATTAATTTTGAATGCTTACTGTAATCCATGTACTTTAAAACACTTTAAATTAGCCATTTCTAATTCCAAGAACAATTTTTAAAGATAGACATTATTTTTCCTATTGTCTAGATGAGAATACTGAGGTCCCAAGCTAATCAAAGACCAAACAACTAAAAATGTGATAGAATTCACCCTACAACCTTTTTCTACAATAAACAATCTCTATTTTGGTTTAACTCACTGACATTAACTTTGGGTAAATAATCCCAGCTTGCACTCAAGATCAGATGACTTAGTTCCCAGTCTTGAGTCTATTGATTTTTAGCCCCTGAATTTGAGCACGTCATTTACCCACTCTGAGCCTCTGTTTCTTCATCTGCAAAATCAGCCATATTACAGCTGATTACTCCAGAGTATTCTAGGTCTCAATTCAGTATCATTGATCCAGAAAGGTGTCTTGGGAAGGCTTCTATTTCTTCCAGGCTCATGATATAAAGTGTTATACAATTCAGTAGGATGCACATCTCTGCTTATCATTCCCATCAAAAGTTCTTTCACATAAGACTTTTTGGGTGCTGCCTATATCCTAGACACAGGGCTACAGAACAGAAATCTGCTCCTAAGGAGCTTGAGTCCTATTGGAGACACAGAATCACCCATTCCTGACTGGGAGTGAGGAGAGAATGCACAGGGGACAAAATCCTTGAATAGGGACTTGAAGAATATGTTGGTGGGTAGGGAGGATGTACAGGCACAAAATGGAGATGAGGTAGTAGGGTAGAAAAAGAGTTTCCAGGCCGGAGGAACCATCTATGCAAAGATACAAAAATTGGGAGAGAACGTGACACTGTAGGGACAGCACAAATTGCTCATCTTCATTGGTGGTAAAAGCAAATAGGGGAATTGGTGGCAGATAGAGGAGAGCATAATGTTGGCTGGGCTTTGAAAGCATAGGCCAGGGATATATCATTTATCCTGTGTGTCATGGGAAAGCATGGAATAGTTATGGATACCTGATCAGGGTGGTATTCACTGAGGTTTAGCTTGTTGAAGCTTCCAGAATGCAAAATACCAGAAACAGAATGACTTTTAAAAAGGGAATTTATTAAGTTGCGAGTTTACAGTTCTAAGGCCAGGAAAATGTCGAAATTAAGGTGTCAAGGGAAAGATACCTTAACTCCAAAGAAAGAGCCAGTGAAATTCGGGGTTTCTTTCTCAGCTGAGAGGGCACATGGAGACGTCTGCTAGCTTTCTCTCCTCATTTCATAAGGCTTCCCTGGGGATATTTTCCTTCTGCTCCAAAGGTCTCTGGCTGCATGGGCTCTGTTGGTTATGGTGGCTCTAAAGCTTTTTCCAAAATGCCTCCCTCTTAAAGGACTCCAGTAAGCAACCCCACCTTGCATGGGCAGAGACACATCACCATGAAAACCATCTAATCAAAAGTAACCACCCACAATTGGGTGAGTCATGTGTCAACAGAAACAACCGGAAAGATCCCTCTCAGCAATATTAAATGAGTATTAAAGGACATGGCTTTTCTGGGGTACATAATAGCTTCAAACGGGCATAGCTGATATTGCCAGAAACCAGACGACTCACTTTCACAGAAGTATCAAGAGCTTGTGAGAAGTCAAGGAATACTGACAAAGAGATTGCTGGTGAAGTTCAGGGTGGAAATAGGGGAGTGGCAATGAGTGTAAAGTGAGAGACAGGTATCAGCAGTTTTAGGAGAGAGATAATAAGATTCAATATTTCAATATCTAAAGTGAAGAATGTGAGATCTTTTTTTTATTCTGTTCCTTATATCTTTGTTTCAAATTACTTTGTTTTTAAATTACTTGTACTCACATGGGAAACTCTGTATAAGAGAAGACCAGGAACATGTTCAGCTGGCCTCAGGTGGGTTATAATTTCAAAGTCCTGAGCCTTTCCTCTAAGTTTTTCCATGAACCCCACAATATAAAATAATCTACTTGTTTGCATAAACCAAAAGGGATTAAAGGGAAGGAAAATCATTGGCTTTCACAAGTGACAGAAATTCAGCAAGCACCAAGAGCAAGGGTGCCTTTTTATTTTCATAACAATAATTAGTTATTAAATGCACTGTTCCACAGTTTCTCATCAACCAAGTCTTAAAAATAGTGCCATTTTTAAGGAGGAATTGATTTAAGCTTTTAAAAAATTGTTGGGAGGCAGGAGTGTGATGAGATCACCCTCTTTAGCAATGGAGACACTCAGTGACACACTGAGCTCCATTAGTTTCCCACAACCTCACCTCCAGCACATACCTGAGATTTGCCTGTGAAGCACCATGTCCACTGGTCCAGAGGGAAATACCTCATTGCTAACCCTTTCTGCCAAAAAATAGGGATGCTGTGAAACATTAGCATCAGTCAATGCAACTTTACTCAATTCTTCTTTGAATGCTATAGGATTTCATGTTAAGGGAAAAGAGAAGGATTAGAAAGGGGGCAGTTTGGGGCCATATTAGGATATTTTGAATTCAGCAATAGCAGGTGAGCTCTCGTGATGTTAGGCAGTGAAGACATCATCTCAACTAATACCATCTCATCTCATCTCATCATAAGCACATGTGTGCTCACACACACATTACCACTGAATGTAGGAATCCTGTGAAAGGAAAGCAAAGAGCTTTGATGAGAAATATCAAAGGCAGCTGTACTTCCTTCATCCAGGCCAAAACTGATGGACAGCTATGGATATCACAGTTTCCTGCAAAGAATTAAAATTCAGAAGTTGAAAGTGCCCCTCCCAGGGACAGGAAGAAAACATGTATCTAAATTGAAAAGTAAAGTCAGATTTCTTCTGACAAAATGAAGTGTGATTGGACTAATTGATTTCATAATGAATATTAGTTTTTCTAATTAGATAACATTGTAAACACATTCATTAACTGAATGAGCTACATATGCAACATTGTGTTTTTTGTCAAAAATGTACTTAAAATACATGATAAAATGAAAAAAATGATCAAAAATAATAATTGACAAAAGTGGGTTCAATTAATTTTTTTTCTTATTAATACTTTCTGAGTACGTTGGATTAAATAATGTGTCCCTAAATGAAAAATGAATTGATTTGGATAGATTGAATTTTGTACCCAAATGAAAGACATATTCTTAATTTTATCCCACCTTCCTTTGGGTCTGAATTAACACATAAGTAGGATCTTCTGAAGATGTTATTCTAATAGTTTGTCACAACTGAATCAGGGTGGGCCTTAATCTGTAATTTGGAGTCCCTCATGAGCAGAAGAAATTTAGGCAATGGTTTGACAGAGAAGGCCACAAGGAAAAGCCAGAGACCAGCAGAAACTAGATGAGCAGACAGAAGTAGAAAGATTACCAAGTGAAAGGAAGCAGATATGCAAGTCAGCACCTCAGTGCTACAGACTTTGGAAGAAAACAAGCCTTGCCTATGCCTTGATTTGGTCTCTAGTCTTCCAAACTGTGAGCCAATAAATTCCAGTTGTTAAGTCATCTATTGGTGTTTGTTATAGCAGCTAAAAACTTAAGATTCTGGCATAATTCATACCCATTTGAGCAGCTTTTTTGACATTGTTTCCAAAAAATTCAAAAGTGATTTACTCTAATGATGGAAAACAGCCACTATATCACACAAGTTGGAGTTCTGCAAAGCAGTGATAATGAAAATCAATGCTTTTTGCAAGTCATGTGGTTTTCAATTTTTGCTTTTTAGTAATTTTGAAAAATATTCCAATCAAGTTAATTTTCTAAAATATTAGTAAAAATTATTTTGATGACTGGTCACTATGTGATTTCAGATTATGTAATTTGAAAGAAATTTAAAAACTGTTTATATAACTCATTTTAGGCTAAGTTATACTTCAGAATCAAATACCACCAAATTTTCAGTAGTTTATGGCCAGCCCCCAAGATGAACCCCAATAATCTACAACTCATGATATTTACACTTTTTGTAGTCACTTGCACATTATACCAGAGTGACCAAAAATACAGCAGAAATGATGGTGTGTCACTTCTGATTTAGGTTATAAACAAACTGGCTTTTTTTTGGTATCCCCTGTCATTACTTGCTCTGGGAGAAGTTAGCTGTGATGTCATAATCAGCTCTAAGCAGCATAGGTAGGTAATTACAGTGTGCCAACACCACAAGATTGAGGTTGAATTGGGACCTCTAACCACAGTTGAGCTTCATATGAACATAGCCACTATATTACCTGCATCTTTATGAGAGATTCTGAGACACAACCAGGAAGCTAAACTAACTATATTCCGGATGTTCAGAAACTATGTGAGAAAATGATGTTTCTTTTTTCAGCTGCTAAATTTAGGAGCAATTCAATGCAACAAGTAAGAATATTCATGAAAAATATATGCAATTTACCCATACAGAGGAAAGTGAGAGTTGGGGTCCCAAAACTTGTCTTGTGTTTCAGAATCAATGAAGAAAGAAAGAAAGACAGAGAAAGAACACTTAAAGATAAGTGTCTGACTATTCAATAGTAATCCCTCTTCATGAGACACCAGGTCTATAGACATCACATATAGATATCAGAGAGACTTTCATAGGAAGGAATCATAAGCTGGTGAGGCAGGTTAGTACAGGTCACCATAGGCCAGTGACACCAGTCAGTCCTTTAAGGGAGCAAAAGGGTTAAATCAAATGTAAGACTGCATACTAAGGGAAAGTAAAGCAAGTGAGGAAACTGCTTAATTAGGAGGCAAGTACACCAAGCCTGAGTGATTTTTTCCCTAGTTCTCTTAAACAGTCATAACAAACAGAAAGAGGAGAAAGGAGGGCTTGAGCATTGTGGTGGTTAGATTAAGGTGTCACCTTGGCCAGGTGAAGGTGCCTGGTTCTGTTGCTGTGGACGTGAGCCAATCGCATGTGAACCTCATCTGTTGCTGATTACATGTGCAGTCATCTAGGAGGCATGCCTGTTGCAATAAATGATGTTTAGTTTAATTGGCTGTTGATTAAGTGAGAGAGCTCAACGTAGCACAGCCCAAGCAGCTCAGCATATCACAGCTCAGCACTCACAAGCTCAGCACTCACAGCTCAGCACTCACAGCTCAGCCCAGGCCTTTAGAGATGCAGAAAGGAATCACTCTGGGGAAAATTGTTGGAACCCAGAACCCTGGAGAGAAAGCCAGCAGAGATTGTCCTGTGCCTTCCCACAAAAGAAAGAACCTCAGTTGAAAGTTAGCTGCCTTTCCTCTGAAGAACTATATGCTAACTAAATAGATCCCCTTTTATTGAAAGCCAATTCATCTCTGGTGTGTTGCATTCTGGCAGCTAGCAAACTAGAACAAGCATGAAGGGGGATATGTAATTTTCCACATGCAGTTTTAGCGTAACACCACAGCAAGAAGCCAGTATTTAAAACTCCAACCTCTTACTTGTGGCATCTCTCTACCTTGAGCATACCTGTGGTGATCTACCTCCACTGTACTAACAGCTCAACACATTTGCTGTTTGCTGCTCTCTGCTTTGCTCATTTTTGAATTCTTTCAATTGACTAAAATGCATGCCCACACCAGGGCCAGATGTCAGTGGAGCTCCATTAACAAGATTCTTGGCTAAGCAGCCAGGAGGACAGCGTTTTCCACATAGGGCACCTGCTCTTAAAATCTGCACTCCGTAAGTGCAGATTTTAACAGGACACTGAGTCCTGTCAGTCTTCTTGGCTGATTCTTTTCTCTTTCTTGCCTCTGTTATATTCATTCTCATTGCCTTTTGTGTGCAGTCAGGGCTTGGCTCACTCCATGCTCTCTCCCTCACTGCTCATCCTTCTCTTCACCCAATCCTCCCACTCCTGACTCCCAGCTTCTTCTTCTGTGACCCATTCGCTGTTCAGTTTCCTCCCTCATCAGCTTCTTTCATGTTACTTTTTTATCAGCTGGCCGGGGATAGTCATAGCTAGTACTAGTCCCTCTTGTTTGCTCACTTTTCCCCTGCTACCATTCTTCAAGAACTCCTCTCATACCTTCTTTGTGATTGGGCCCTTGGCCACACTAGACAACCTCCTCTGTTTACCCTAAACTTCATTCATTTCCTACTTCCTGGAGGAAAAGTTGGGCCTTAGCCAAGTGAGGTTTCTACCTCTGCAAACCCTTTGCCTATGGTGGTTCCTTACTGTAGCCCTGAAGGACGGGCTTCACAGAATGTCCCTGGGGTCTCACTCTTGGGTCTGTTCTAGGGGATTTCAAGATGGGTCTAGGTACTGTGATGCCTGGTCCCCCAGCCTGCCTTGAAGATTTCTATATTTTCTGTTCTCCTCTCCCCTCCTTCCATTCCAACAGATTATCTTTCCTGTCACTTCTTCCTAGTCTTGTTTGAGTTTTCTCCTTTTGTGTCATACATCCCCTGATGGGTATGTTGGAGAACTTTAAATCTAAAGGCATCCTGTAGAGTAGCTAAGGCCACTACCTAACCCCTAAATAACCACTGAGGGTATTTGTCTTTGGCCCAATTCCCTCCTTTTCTCACAACCCTCCCCAGAAGACATTCTCCCATGAACCTTCTCTCATACCTCCTACTTTGCAGGAAGCATAGAGGCCACTCCCATAGGCAGCCCCTTGTAAGCTACTGACCATCTAAATGCTTCTCCCTAGTCCACAAAAGGTCCAAGCAACCAGGAACCCCCATCCCTCCAAACTCTTTGTTTATGGTGGTTCTTAGATTAAGTTATGAGTGAAGAATTTCCTTAAACTCCTATTCCAAGGATTAAAAAGGAACAGAGGATTGGCTCGGAGTCATCCAGGTGAGAATTTTGGCTTACAAGTCCCTGAGTCTGGCTTGTGAGTTAGCGAGGTGCACCCAGACCACCCATCTCTCAGTCCCTGGTTTTCTTTCCCCTGAGGTTGCCTGGGGGCAGAAGGAGCCTATAGAGAGCCCCTCAGCTCATGAATATGTGGGACACTGGGCCTCAGTGAGTGAACGTCCCTATCAGTCTCTGCTTTCAGAAGTGTGGGTAGGCATCCGATATCCTGATTCATAGCCCCCCACCCCCAGCAGAATGGCCTATCAACCTCCAAATTAAAAAGCTAATTCTTATTGTAATGCTGCTTGGTCCCAGTATAGTTTGTATTATGGAGAGCCATAGCCTCAAAACAGCACACTTGGCTTTGATATTCCCCAAAGGGGAAAGGGAGTAGTCTTATCAGGACAAGGCCATGAGCAGGGCTTGTAAAGTATACTATCTTAAGAGGACAGGGAGATCTTAATGAAAGGCCAATATTGCACAGAGCATAACAAAGGAAAATAAGCAGAATTATGCTTTGTTTCAGGGGAGACTAATGGAAGCTATGAAAAGGTATACTACTGTTCTTCAATAATTGGGATGGGACAACAGAGAGATGGGGCAAGGATAAACCAGAATAAGGCAGGGATCATAACTATAAATGTAAACAGTAAGCAGCCACCACTGGGCTACTTTGGGCAAAAGCCACTTGGAAACTGCCATCAGTGTGGAGTCAGGACACTAGAGGAGAAATGCCTCCAAGGATGAAAGAAGTCCTGGAGATGAGAGAGCCCCCTGGACCCTGTCCAAGATGCTGGAAGGCTGGACACTGGCCTGAGAGTGCATCAAGCCTCCAAGGCTGAGCGAGGCCTCTCTACAGGTCCTATTGACTGCCCCTGACCTGGAATGAAAGGGTCTATGGCCAGCAGCTCCCTGGACCACACCAAAGAGCATCAATTTTGAAAAGCCCAAGGTGACTCTTGACATTGTAGTTAAGACCATTAATTTTTGTTTGATACAGGAGCCACATATTCTGTATTGAACCTCTCACTCCGGATTCTTCTCCACAAGGGCCCATCCCATAGTAGTGGTAGATGGGAATCTTGGCTCCAGCCTTCACCACACCTTTCTCCTGCCAAGTTGTTGACATTCTTCTAGTCTTCAGTTCCCTGGTAGTATTCTTCTAAGTCATCACTAAGTCAAAATGTTCCATCCTGCTTCTAGGAAGGAGTCTACATACCTTTACCTCAGATTCACAGTTTCTATTTATCTGTGAGTGGAAGGGGTGGGGAAACACTATCCCCACCCAGCCCATTGGGACAGCTCTGCCCCAAGGATTTAGAAACAGTCTTTGTCTCCTTAGAAAAGTGCTAGCACAGAACCTCATCTCCCTACATTTAGAAATTAGTGCCCTTCCTCAGTATGTAGATGATTTTTCAGTCTGCCATCTTACTCGTGAAGCCTCCTTCATGGACATAATTGCCTTTTGTAATTTTTTTAGCGGAACAGGGGTTCCAAGCTTTGTCGACAAGTTCTTTCCTTGGGTTTGTCCTTGTCCCCAGGGTGCACTCCTTATGGTCACAGAGAACCTAAGCCCCACTCTCAGTGCCAGCCCCTGTGATGTAACCCCAGACCAGGATATAAAAGAGGAGTGGGCAGAGGGGCACCCACAACATGGCAAATGACAAGAGCACTGGGGATCCCTCCAAACACCCTCATTTAATGACTGTTATACACAACTTGTGCAGCTTGTTCCCAGCTTCACCCTCATTCAGTATCCTGTCATAGTGGCCATCTGCATAAATCTACTGTACCCTGAAATGTTTTTAACAAAATCCTAAAGACAAAGTACTTCATGGATTAAACCATTGTGTTTTTTAGGGAAAATTTTAACACCCACATATGCCATAGATTCTTTTAGGGATTATATATTTCTGTTTCAAAATGCATTGGTTGAAATGTTTTATGTATTTAGCATTATTCTGATAAGTTTAATTTTGGTGGTAATTGTATGTTGGCTTGAAGCCTGTTTCCAAAAGTATTTTTGTAAGTTAAGTGTCAAAGATATAAAAAGTGAGTTCTTATTAGAAAGAAAAAGACAGTAATTTTTTCCTATATGACTAGGTGTACACAATAAGAAGGAAAAAATGTAGAACAAGACCCTAAATAAATATAAAAAGTTGCAGAAAGTTCACAGAAAAGGGAAATTTATTTCTTGTGGTCAGAGTTGTGAGTCTAAGAAAATTTGTAAAATATTAGTTTCAATTGATATATATTTATGTAAATGTCAGTTTAGTTTTTTCCCCCTTAAAGTAACAATGTTTCCTTGGATTATAGGTCTCCTTTTAGTAAAGAGGGCATAAATGTGTTTTCTTGGCTGATTAATCAGTGTGAGAGACAGGAAATCTGTGGCTTATCAGAATAGCTTCTTGTACTTTCCACTCGCTTTATCCTGTTCTTGGTTATATAGAGATATCAAGTCTTCTCATTTTTAAAAGAGCTAAGTCTTTTCATTAACTTTAGTTAAAAAAACAAACAAAACAAAGAAAAACAATATAACAAAAAAATAATTCCCTAGAGTCACACAAAAACTTGTACAAAACCTAGGAACCCATTTTCTTCCTGCCCCCAGAGTCACATTTACCTCCTCTTAAGGTGAAACCTCGAGATTCAGGGTTGATCAACACCTGGCAAAATAAAAAGCAGGCCAAGCTCTCAGGTGGAGCCAAGAATCAAAGGAAACTTACTCAGTAGTTCCTATTACACCAACAGCTATCAAAGCCAGCAGAATTTCTAATTGGATTCACCTGCCCAGAATGAAGCTACCTTCCCAGGAATCAGCTGAGCACCCTAATCAAAAAGAAGCCGATGAAAGCCAACCTCTGGAAGGGCTGAAACTCTTGTTTAAAAAGCCACTCACAGCCCCCAGGATAAACATCATTCCAGGCCGCTTTGTACCTATAGAAGAAAAATCCTGGAAGGATGGACCCTTGACTAGTGACCTTCAGCATATCTCTCAGCCCTGAAGATGGTATTTCCTCCCTCTGTGGGAATAATAACTATTTATTCTTCTCTTTCATGGAATGGTCTGTGCACCTGACTTTTGTCAGTCCCCTCTCTCACCTGAATTTCTGTAAACCTATAAAAGTCTCTGTTTTCCACTTTCTCTCACACTAAATGAGCAATATTCAACCTAATACCTCTTACTGGGTCTCTCATTGGTACCAACCTGGAAGTGGAAGGAATAATAACCAGTGATCACTTTAGCCACAACCTCTCAGTTCAATTAACTCACAGCTTCATCCACACTGCTCAGTTCACAGAACATTTACATGCTCATGTAAATGTTCATCTCTAGCTGCAGTAGCCCTCCAAAATAGGTGAGTTCTAGACATGCTCACTGTAGCTCAAGGAGAAACATGCCTCTTCCTGCAAGAAGAATGCTTCTTTTATGTCAATCACTCTGGAAAAACACAAGAAAGCATTCATGATCTTAATCTTTCTCAAAATATCTGGGAAAATGCTGGATCACAATGGTGGGCAAACCTGACATTTGTCAGCTTAACCTCTTAGATCTTTTCAATACTTAATGACCTTATACCTCTAATTGTGAGCTCAATGTTTGACCAATGCTTGTTTAACCTTCTTGTTAAATTTGTCTCCTGCAATTTTTAAGCATTTCAATCCAAACTGATGGTTACACATGAATGCACCACTGTCCCAGACCTCTATCAACCCCTCTCAGCTTCTAATAGAATAGAAAATGAGTTTTATACCCTGGCAGGGAGGGACTACCACCCTGACTAGCTGGAAGCAGCTCCAGGACCTCTCAGCCTTCCCTTAAGAATAAGCATGCTAAATTCTTTCAGGGGAGAGTTGAGCCACTTTAGATTAGGTCACGGACACCAGTCAGTCCTGTATGGGAGGAAAAGGGTTAAATCAAATCTGCGACTTCATCCTGAAGAAAAGTAAAGCATGGAAGGAAGCCACTTAACTGAAAGGCAAAGTACAACAAGAGTGGGGGATTTTTGTCTTAGTTCTCAGAAACAATTGAAACAGAATGAAGAAGAAAATTGGGGTTCAGCATAATGGGGGATTTGGAATTTTCCACATCTAGCTTTAGCTTAACAGCATAGCAATAAATCAGCATATAAAACCTGAACCATCATCACAGGGATTATGGGAGGCTCAAAGGTGATTCTGCATTTGAAAGCACTTGGCAGATATAAATCAAATGTAAAGCACATGTATGTGCCTCCCTATTATAGTTTTAGTTCAATTTACCTTACTTCCTAATTCCTGTGGCTCGCAAAGTTTGAACTTGTAATGTCAACTCCTAAAGGACCATTCAACTCAGTATCATATGCAATTCTTTGACTCCTAACTGCCCTACAATTATGTATAGCTTGTATATACCTTCTTGAGTTCTTGCTGAAAGAAAGGCTTAGTTAGCACAGGACCTGTTTTCTTTTCTGAAACTGTGACTGATATTTCACATGGGGTTAGTACATGTTGTTGTCATGTACTATCCTCTCAATAAACTCTGCTGTTTGTCTAATCTTCTTTGTTCCTCCTTTAATTCTTTCAAGTGATGAGAACCTGAGCCTTGATTGGGGTCCAATATGGGTGCCACATAAGCTCTGGTAACCCCGGGAGATTTCCATAGTAATTAAAGATTGCTGGAGCATGGCAAAGAGTTTTCCCTCGCAGGGAAGGTGTGAGAAGTAGGGAAAAGGTCTTTCTTTTATCTTGCAAACAAGAACATCTGGGTCTTGGAAAAAAAAAAAAGCTCCCTAAGATTTGGAATTCTCCGTGTGATGGCACCTGTCTGTCATTTATCACAGGGATGATGGGAGGCTCAAAGGTGATTCTGCATTTGAAAGGAATTGACAGATAAAAATCAAATATAAAGAACATGTATGTGCCTCCCTATTATAGTTTTAGTTCATTTTACCTTACATCCTAATTCCTGTGGCTCACAAAGTTTGAACTTGTAACATCAACTCCTAAATGACCATTCAACTCAGTATCATATACAATTCTTTGACTCCTACCTGCCCTACAATTATGTATAGCTTGTATATACCTTCTTGAGATCTTGCTGAAAGAAAAGCTTAGTTAGCACAGGACCTGTTCTCTTTCCTGAAACTGTGACTGATACCCTCTTTTCTCATTTGTATCTCTTTCCTTTGCTTGGGCTATGCTATTCCATGGTTCCGGTGCTGTCTGGTATTGATACTGGAGAAGTGGATGTGAACGAAAGCCTTGAGGTGATGGATGAATGGAGGAATGTGAATTTAGGAATGAGGGGCTGTGACTTCTTGTTTGCCAGTTTCTCCATCCTCCTTTTATAAAAGCTGATTCATTTCTGATATATTGCCTTTTGGCAGCTTTAGCAAACTAAAATAATAACTAATGTTTCCAACTGCAAAATAGATTGTTGGAATTTTGATTGGTATTGCAGTGAATTTGTAGATCAATTTAGGTAGAATTGACATCTGAATGATATTTAGCTATCCTATCCATGAACAGAGAATGTCTTTCCTCTTATTTAGGTCTACTTTGATTTCTTCAATTTCCTTTTATTTATAATATCATAGCACAACTCACTATCACCAATGCCCATGTTGAAATAAGATTTCATATTCATACTTAACTTTTCCCACCCCCAGATTTTACACTCATAGTAAATAGTTATTACCCAAACCAACCTCATTATATCTGGTTTCATTTACACCCCTCACCTCATACTTTCTGAAGACATCAAATTCTCCCCATCTTAATTCGTCACATTGACTCACTCTCACTTGCCTTTCACGTCCCACTAGTGGTGTTCTCTACTCTAACACTGGCAGACTCTCTTTAATTCTGGCCCTATGTTTCTTGGTTAGAATAAAGAAATAGGCCCTGAAAGCTTATTTCCATAGAGTTCTTTAGTTTGCCTTTTCTGTCCCTACAATGCCTCCACATTTCAGTCTCTCCTGGGTGCAAACATCTGCCAACATTGCCCCACTCCAACTTCACACAATGTTTTTTTGAAAAACCTTCTTTCTCTTATAAATTTAAT
The DNA here is from genome assembly GCA_004026745.1 of Myrmecophaga tridactyla. Taxonomy (NCBI): domain Eukaryota; kingdom Metazoa; phylum Chordata; class Mammalia; order Pilosa; family Myrmecophagidae; genus Myrmecophaga; species Myrmecophaga tridactyla. The sequence goes on from PVIY010042086.1 coordinate 15,553, forward strand.
GGATTTCCATGTTCAGCAGCACAAATAAAAAAAATTGAAGGATTATTTTCAAAGCAAGTGAAGGTAATTGGATTCTGGAAATAATTTAGACTCAAGTGCCCCAGCTGCTCTGGAGCACTGTAGCACACCTGGAGAAATGCAGTGTTCATCAACTTCTAGATCCCTAAACGTGGGAAGAAATCTTGCAACAGGTCTTTGAGTGTCAAAAACTTTAGGAAGCCTTTAGTTTTCTAGCTCTCAATTTCCCCCCAGCCAGTCCAGGCTCATGGGGTTATGTGCCGTACACCATCTCTCAAAATTTTCCTATCCACAAATGGCTCCTGAGAAATTATAGCATCATATAAGAATATCCTTAGTTAAAGCCCAATTGGGCCAGTTCAGAAGAATCTAAGGGTCTTTGGTCCTGACCCAATCTCAGTGAAAATCATGAGGAACAATTCATGCAAAATGCAGATGTGGACTCCTTTGACTGTCTGTTTTTAAGGGTCAAAACAGAAGGGATTTAAGGAAAATTAAGGTTTCCCAAGAACCTTCCCTGTGAAGACTTTGCAAACTTTCAGCTGGGTAAGTAGTCAGGTAGGGGTTTTAGCATAGCCTTAGATAAACTATCAAACCTAAGCAGTGACAGGTTGGGGGCTAACTCATAAAGATAGAGGTTATATTAGTGGTCACTCAGGGAAGGAGTCAGGAATGGTTTATCAAGGGACCGAAGAAGAACTAGACGAACAGCAACTAAAGAATGCCGAGAAGGTGCACTCATGCATGAGGATATGCAGATTGTTCAGGGTGGTAATTGCTACAGATCTTCATGGCTCAGGGATAGCTGATACTGGATTTTCCCTCTCTAGGAAGATCTATTCTTCTTTGTAAGCCTGAAATTTGTCTTCCTCAGTTGGGTGAGGAACCTCATTGCCTTGCCTTGTAAGAATTCTTCCCTGCACTATAGGCCCTGGACAGATACTAGAAGTCAATGTCACTGAGGTGAAATACATCCTTAAAAGTGCTTTAATGTGTGAGTAGCTTAAGGTAAACAAAACACAATTCTGGTCCCTTCTACCACCTGTGTATTTCTCCTGAACCATTCATGTTTTAAGACTGACTTCATGGCTAATGTTGCCTTGTTCCTGGGAAGAATCTCTTTGGCATCTCAGAAAGATAGGTGATCACAAGCATCTGATTTATCCCCTTAGATTGTACTATCCCTCTCCTCCCTCTGGTGGTGAGGAAGGCAAGGACATCTCGAAATGACCCCATCTGATAATGTTCCTCATGCCTCAGAGACCCTCATTCTAGGGAGGAGAACAGAGAATTTTAGACATTTACTCCAAGCATTGTGCCCAAAAGTTGATAGACTGGAACTGCTTTGGAGGAAATGAGGGACAACACAGCCTGGGCTTAATACTAATAAATGAATGGAAATGATCCCAGGAATGAGAGTGGGTGTTGTTCCACAAGAGATTTCACATATCATGGCTTCTAAGGTCTTACAAATTTTCTGCAGAGTGTGCTGGGGGAGCAGTGGGTGGCAGCTGAACCACCGAGCCTTGAGGCTTTATGATCCAAATATCCAGGAGAAGAATTTAATCCAAATAGAGAGCGAACACTAGGGTACTCACATCAACAGCACATAGAGAAAAGGATGTGGGATTGGGGACCTCCCATACCAGAAGTGTCATCCTGATCAGGACAGAGAATTAATAGAAACAATGGTAAGCAAATGACCAACTTCCTGCCACAGAAGCAATAGGGTGTGCCAATAAGTAAAAGCAAATATATCAGTGGTTTCATGCCAGGAAATGAAAAATCAAAGACCTGAGCAGTTTCTTGTAAAACCCATGTGAGTGTCAGTGTCTGACAGAGTCCAATCTACTTAACACCAGAGCTGTCTTCATGCACAGTAGGGGGACCCAGACTCAGGTGAACAAGGGAGTCACTGGCCTAGAGAAGAAAATTTTCCTTAGGCAAGGGCTTCCTGTATGGCAGGAAAGACTGAAAAATGCAGTCCCTGGCTCAGTCAGAGTCCATAGATGGACAGAACTGTGAGTAAAGCCTCCCACCAACCAGGCAGTGAGGGCAAGGGATAGTGATGGTTCCATGCCCAGAGCTGTAAGATTGTCTGTGTAGGGCAAGTTGTCTGGTCGGTGACAGGAGGATCACAGAAAGAAGGAAACCCCTAGGGAAATTGAGAGATTCAAGGACAGGAAACTGTGTTTGGGGGATTCCATTCCATTCCCCCCAGGATACATGTGATCCTAGCTAAGACTGATGTCAAGGATGCGGTGACTTTTACCTTCCTCACCGCAGCACTTGTTTCTGACTTGGGGAATGTGCCATGTGCCTCTAGTGTTTAGCCAGAAAGCCATTCTTTATACTGTCCTCTGAGTGATTTCTCAGAGAGACATTTTTGCTTCAGGGAGCAATTTAGTGAAATTTAATAGATTCATTAAATCTCACTAAAACGCATCTTAAGAGGTTCTTTATTCCTTATAACCAAAGATATTTATTCTTCCCAAATATATTTTGCTTTCTTTATAACTTTTTTATTGTATAATATAACCTATATACAAAGCAAAGAAAAAAAAAGCAATAGTTTTCAAAGCACTCTTCAACAAGCAGTTACAGGACAGATCCCAGAATTTGTCATAGATTACCATATACCATACCATCATCTCAGATTTTTTCTTCTAGCTTTTCCAGAATATAGGAGGCTAGAAGGAATAAACATTTTTTTTATCTTCACGATTGACTTTTTAAAAAAATTTTAATGAAAAATAACATATATACAAAAAGGCAATAAAATTTTCAAAGCACAGCACTATAATTAGTTGTAGAGCAGATTTCAGAGTTTTGTATGGCTTACACTTCCATAAAAGTTTTTGCTTCTAGCAACTCTAAGATACTGGAGACTAAAAGCAGTATCAATGTAATGATTCAGCAATCATATTCATTTGTTAAACCCGGCCTTCTCTGTATAACTCCACCATCACCTTTGATCTCCCTATCCCTCTCTTTAGGGGTGTTTGGGCTATGGCCATTCTAAATTTTCCATATGGGAAGGGTCTGTCTACTAATAGGGGCTAGGGAGATGGAACTATCTGATGGTCTGGAGAGGCTGAGCCCTCTATCTTTCAGGACTTCTCTGGTCCAGGGACCCATCTTCAGGTTGTAGGTTTCTGGAAAATTACCCTAGTGCATGGAACCCATCTTTGCCTTTTGTAATAGAGAGTGGAATCTTTTACCTGTACTGGGTTTGGAGTATAGGTGAAGGGTACCCCACAAACATAGGCTTTGTGGAAGCACTTGTCAGGTTCAACTTTTATTGAGATCTTGTCTTTCTTATAAAAGTTGCTTGGACACATAGAAGAAGACTGAGAGAACCCACCTCCATCCTGGGAGCTTTCAATTGTTTCTATTTAGATATACCATTTTAAAAATAAATTATTTTTTATAATAATGCCATCAGCAGTATAATATCACAAAAGTGTCTGTAAAACCAGCTTGGTCTTGTATAAATAAGAATATCTAGTTAAAAAATGCTACCTGGGATCAGAGTCAATTGTCCATGCCCTTGTTCTCTCACTGTCTTAAACGTAAATATGTGACTTCACAGATTTTCCTCTCTAACCCCCCAGGAAGGATAACAGTAGCTTCCCATGTCAAAAAGTGGCAACTTCAGGACTAGAAGTTTGGGAATGGACAGATTCTAACTTCAGAACGGTGGGGCCTGTGTCCCTGAATCTCTTCACCATGAATCACTGCCACCATCTCCCATGGACTGCTGTCTTCCCAAGGGAATGTAGAATGCTGGAATCTGTTCTCCATATCTTAGTGTAGTCTTAATAACAATGTATGCTGCCCTCTTCCATTTCAACCCTCTACCATTTTTTATATTCTAGACAAGTAGGGAGTTGTCAGAAATTACCTCTCTCAGTGAAGGAAGTTGTGGCGGCTCTCAGGAAGATGACTCAGGTTCTACTTCACGTGTCTGCCCCATATTAAACTTAATCATTGTGACCAACTTTCCATTCACAGCTTGGCAACTTATCTATTATGTCTAAGAAAGAAGGATAACCTCAAACCATATCATAAAATTAGGTCCAGAAACATCCTCCCCTGGGTGCTGGGGCCTCAGTGGAGGGTCAGCATGTGGGGCTAGTTGGATTCAGAAATATCTGAGGATCAGGCAGTTAGAACAGCACATTTGAATAAGGAAAGACTGAGGTTATTTTTGTAGGAGACAGAAACTAGAATGTTAAATGCCAAACTCTGCCTCTGCCTATGTGCGATTTCACATCGTCTCCCAGCAGACAGTTTCACAACTTCGTGGGCTCAACCCAGGTATGTACAATTGGGGCTCAGATTATGCTGTACTTGAACAATAATTTTTTTCTAGATATAAATTCCTGTTCTCTACTTTAGTTTGTTGTTCTATTCCTTATTTCCTGAAATAAATAATAAATTTAATTATACATTCAAATTAAAATTCATCTCAGAAAAATTCAGATGGGAATAGTCATTTGCTTGATGTTGATTCTAGGTATTTCATAATTTCAAATTTTTCTTTTCCTTTTTTCCTGAACTATTTGAAAGTAATTTAAAATAGAAATATCTGTATCTTCACAGGGGTGAATGATCTATGTCTGCACAGGTGGTGCTCTAAACTCGGAATTTTTTTCGCACTGGTTTATTTTTCTATTCTCGATGCGAACTTCACTGGACTTAATTACTTTAATTTTAGAAAGTGCTGATACACGAAGGAGAGTATTTCCTTTTTTCTATTATCATATATGTTTGCTAATATTCACACTCTCATTAAAGCACTGATAGTCCACGGATAGCTTGTAAAGTTCCATACACACACGGCATGCACATAAAATTGTGTGGAGTTTTAAAAAAATATTTTAAAATTATAGATCACATTCAGAATTTTTATGTGTATGCTCTTTTGTCTTTCTATCTGTGGATATTTTTATCAATCATTTTTACCATCCTTTACTAATATTTTATAATTATGTCCTTCAAAATTGCTTTATTTTTATAGTTAAAAATATACATACTACTTATGAGGTAGGTGTGTGCATGTGTAAGATGACATCTTCCCAAGGTTTTTACACTGGATTCTAACCCAGGGCTATATAGCCTTTCTCCAGGGCTGCAGATTCTCACCGGCTGCAGTGATGCACTGTTTAGGTGCTGCTGGCTGTGCTGACGGAGCTGCGCGCTGTGCTTAGCTGGTTCCCTGTTTAAACCTTGGCTCTCTAACTGGCGCACCTGGAGGCACCTGAGCGCTGCAGGGCTCCACACGAGGAGGCTGACGTGAACGCTCAGGAGGCGGCCTGGGTCTTACAATCTAAAATGCCCAATGAGGCAGCAAACTCATAGAGCCACTGGAGCCTCAAGTGCAGAGAGCGCTCTCGCTCCTTTCTTCATTAACATTCATCATCATGTCCATTGATAGAAATTCCGCCATGTCCCTGAGTTAAAGTGGCCATTCGAGGATTAATTCTTGACTTATTCCTGACTTTAATGGAAAAGCTTCTAACTGCTTATCAATAATATGAAGCTCTGTATAGGTTTTGATGGTTGCAGGACATCAGAATGTGTCCTTTATTCCTCAACTGATGAAGGTATATTTCTTAATAT